>APFE030693116.1:0-25017 GCA_000404065.3 Pinus taeda | reverse complement strand
AGCTATATTATATTGTTATTGTATGTAGATGACATGCTTGTTGCAGGATCTAACATGCAGGAAATAAATGTGCTCAAAAGAAAATTGGCAAATTAATTTGCAATGAAGGATTTGGAAGCTGCAAAACAAATCCTTGGTATGAGAATAACTAGAGATAGTAAAAATCGTAAATTAACATTGTCTCAGAATGAGTACATACAAAAGGTGTTGAAAAGATTTAACATGCACAATGCAAAACCAGTTAGTACACCTTTTGCTAGCCATTTCAAACTTAGTAAGGAAATGTGCCCAAAGGCCCAAGAAGACATGGATTATATGTCTAAAGTTCCATATGCATTAGCAGTTGGAAGCTTAATGTATGCAATGGTTTGCACAAGGCCTGATATTGCACATGCAGTGGGAGTTGTAAGCAAGGTACATGAACAATCTAAGAAAGGAACAATGGATGGTAGTGAAATGGATTCTCAAATATTTGAAAGGTACCACAAATCAAGCATTATGCTTTGGTGGTTCAAACATTTCCCTACAGGGATATGTTGATGAAGATATAGCAAGTGAGAGATAATAGGAGGAGCACTACAGGATATGTATTTATTGTTGGTGGAACTGCTGTCAGTTGGGTTTCAAAAATCCAAAGTGTTGTTGCACTTTCAACAATAGAAGTAGATTATGTTGTTGCTATAGAGGCTAGTAAAGAAATGATTTGGTTACAAAGGTTTGTGGGTGAATTGGGTAAGGAGCATGATATGGGCATGTTATACAGTGATAGCCAAAGTGCCATTCATATTGCAAAGAACTCGACATTTCATTCCAGGACTAAACACATACAGCTCAAGTACCATTTCATACGATCAGTATTCAAAGATGGAGAGTTGAAGCTGGAAAAGATACACACTAGCCAGAATCCTACAGATATGCTAACAAAAGCTGTAACCAGGGAGAAACTGAGAATATGCTCAGTTTCAATTGGTATTCAAGGATGATGATGAAGATGACAAACAGCCAGGTCCAAAAGATGAGTTATTGTCCAGCAAATGAAGCAGCGGTGGAGTTGCTACATTCATTCTCCAAATGGGAGATTGTTGTGTGTGGAGCATGATTGTTTAGAGGTCTTTGTTTTAGTTGGATTATACCCCAGGAAGTTTGTACACCACTCCAGGTGGGGGGGTGAGGGGGGGACTTGTCCCCCCTGCGAGGATCTGGGGGCCAGCAGTCCCTTGGCGGGGGCTCGAGGGCAGCACCCCCGAAGCTAAAAATAGATGTAAAATTTCCTTGTAAAAGTATAGTAATTTCTAGTCAATCTAGATCGTTCATTAGGAAGATGATCTGACGCTAGAACTTATGTTTAGTTTAGGGTTTTTTGCCCTAGAAGGCAACCCTTCTCTTTGTATGAGAGCATTGTATTTGAGGCGGTGTAATAGACATGTATTCTGTGTGAGAAACATAGAGATGAGACTGTGAGAGATAACAAAGGATATTACAGTGGATCTACTGTAAGTTGTGTCTCTTCATTTTGTTGGATAATAGAAAGGAAGGACTGGCTATTCAGGATGGACGTAGCCCAAACTGGGTGAACCATGTATATTTGTGTCTCTCTTGTTTTATGTGTTTTATGTGTTTATATTTTTGCCATATTTTATGTTTTCCATTGCTCCGTAATATATAATATTCTAACATGGCCAAGGGTTTGGAAAGCAAAAATGGCATTTCTGGCACATTTATTTATGAAAATAATGGAAATTAGGAGAAAAAGGAGGTAAAAGGTCGCGGGTTGAACGTAAGGGGGAAAATGAAGGAAAATAATGAAAAATGAAGAAAATAGAGGCCTCATTCATAAAAATGCTTATGAGAATCAGTTGGTAACCTTTTGTCAATTGAGTTTTGGAGATCTTTCATTATTCTCTCTCTCTCTCTTATATTCTTGGACACTTAGAGTTTTCTTGGAGTAATTTGGCATTGGAGAAATAAAGGCAAAGAAGGCAAGACAAAGAAAAGATCAAGTAGAGAAATGCATGATCAAGCAGATACAACAAGCTTCATTACAGGTATCAACTTGCATGTGTATTTTCCTTTCTAGATTTGGCATGCATGGGATTGCATGTGTTTCTTTTATACCACGACATGGGTTTTTCCAGTTGTGACAGTATTTTCAACCTAGCCTTTCCATTTCTTGATAGTTTTGATAAGATGGGTTCTCTTGTTTGGTTTATGTGGGATGGCCAAATTGGATTCAAAGATGGGGGGGTGGATCTCCAAATTGACAAATGCATGGTATAGTGGTCCTTGAATGGAATGTGGATCATGAAGCCACTAGCATAGTAGCCCTTGAACCATACTATGGGCTACGGTAAATCTAGATTGTTTGTCTTGGTGGGCCTAGGAATCCTTTTCGGTCAATTGAGGGATATACGGTAAAGCCAAGAGGTAGCTTGTCTCTCCATTGGGCCTAGTGGTCCCAGGATGGGATGCACGGTAAAGCTTTGAGAGTATGTCTCAGTGTAAGGCCTAGTGATTCCTAGATCAAATTGTGGATTGCAGTAAAGCTTGAGAGAATAAGAGGCACTCAAATTCCTCACATTGTAGGCGGAGAACTCTGGTAGCATCCATGCTTGTTGGTGTTTTTGGTGTGTTCTATGAGTCCCACATTCATGTTTGGATATGGGATGGGGGTGATTGGATGAAGAGAGACTTGGCTCAACCATTCTATGGTTCATAGTGATTCTCAAATAAGTATGAGATCCCTACACTTAATATTGTTGTTTACACCTGTAGTTTACATGTTGATGACATGTTTGAAGAAATGTCTGTCATGGCTAGTAAGGGTCTCGTAATAGTCTTGTTCAACTTATTGCTTTTGCATCATTGTTTCCCTATACTTTTACTGATTCTAAGCTATCACTCCATTCTAGGCCGTGACATAGGCTCTAGGCCTGAAAAAGGGGCTTGAATCCCAGGGTCGTTGGCACATAACTTGCAAATTTGGTTTCTAGTAGCTGGAAAGCAAGCCCGTGAAAGTGACTTTAGGTTGTTGTTCACTCCCTCGCCTGTAGGATGAGCGTGATTGTGGCCTAATAGATCCAATACATCAATGGGACCCATGGACAGGCTGTCTAAGTGGCTGACATGTCTCCTGAGGATTCTGAAGCTGATGTTGGATGTTTGTGTGTGATGTTTCTGTTGATTCCACTTCCATAAGGTCCCATAGGGGGTCAAATATGATCATAGTAGCCTCTCATCTCATGTTTACCCCAATTGGCATGGCTACTTGGGTGGATGTGGGAGGAGGGTGTTACAGTGCCTTTCTTATTGTTGCAATCATTGGTCTCTTGGTTGCCCCATCTTGAATTTGTTTTCAATTTTGCATCTCTTGCACCATTGGCATCTATTTGCACTCTTGCATAAGCATATTTCTAATTGTATTAACAAACACAAGTGCTCTATTTGGATTGGTAATTGTTTGATGAAATTGAATTGAAAATAAACAGTGTGGATTAATGTTGTCTTTCCTAATTGATAGCTAGTATTATTGTGACATTGTTTCTAAAATAATAACTCTAGTTTTTCATTGCTAACATTGATTATTGCTCTGCATTGATATAATGGAGATAAATATCTCTTCTGGATTTACTAGCTTCATTGATCTAAGTCACTCTTAAAGCACTTAATCTTGTCGGATCATAATTGTAATAAGAGAAATCTTGAAGTAATCTAATTATGTGCATAAGGAATTCAATGTTTCTCTTGTATATCTAAATGGAATTCCATTGTTATAATTTCGAAGATTCGCTAATTATGCAGAAATATCCTTATCAAGTTGGTGAAGGAAGCATTGATCTTGTCAATTTAATTGTCTACTTCATGAGAAATTGGTAATCTTGGCAACATTTTCTGGCACCGCTTATTTTGAGCACTTTCTCTTATGGTGAAGATTGCCTCTATTAATTGTTAAGTACTTCACTATTCTAAATTGAGATATTGTTAAGTACTTAAGAACTTTAACAATATCACCTTAAGATTAATCACTCATATTGTTCATTTTAGGACTAGTTTTGCACTGATTAATTTACCTCCAAGCATAAGCTTCATTGATAGATAGATAGGACCACCTTTCTCACCTAGCTTGTGAAGTCTAGACCCTCTTTAGTGGTTAGCACGGTGACCTTGCAGTCGTTAGAGCCACAATCTTTGTAGTGCCAAAGGCATCGAGTGGTTAGTGCTCAAGGGGAGGGATCCTTAATCAAGCCATAGCTTGCTTCCCCTTGGTTTCTCTCTCACAACATACTCTAGAAACTAGCTTAAAAATAATTGAGATGAAGGATTTATTTAGATCGGTATCTAATTTAAAATAAACCAATATTTTTCATTTTACTTAGATTATAGGTGTTACATTTCATATAGGATAGTGAAGCATCCTAAAGTAGCAAATTTTCATCTGGTTACTTGGTATATAATTAACACAAATCAAGTATTTGACTCCATTAAGGAACTGGTCTTTCATGACAATATAATATGATCTCTAAACTTTCTAGATTAACCAAGTTTCTAGGCCATTCAGTTGTCTCCTGGACTTGTCGGTTCCCGACAAGTCTTACATCTTCACATTTCATAGGGAACACCCCCCATAGGCTGTTGTAGGGGGACAACTAGAACAAAGAGGGTAGGGATAAGAGTGACAACCCTCATCCCAAGTGTTGTCACATCTTACTTGTACAATTTGGACGACAACAACCATCATAATAAAAACTGATAAAAGTGCACTTTTAATACATTTGCTTTGAGCAGATGAGGGAAGGTTATAAAAATACAATATAGAAATGTTATTTCCCAATATTTGTACCTATCGCATTCCAAAATCCATTTACTATAATCATTTGAAAGCAGGGGATGACTTGCATTTTTATTAAACTAAGGGACCATCTCATGAATACAAGACAACCCTGAGTTGTCTTTGCTCAAAAGGGGCCTTTTTAGCCCAAATTGGAAAACCAAGTGTATAATTAGGTGGAAATTATTAGAACATACCATTTCCAACTGAAATCACCCAATAAGAATGAAGAATGAGGATATTGGAGACATTTTTCTGAGGTGGGTGAAACTGGTTTAAAAATTATGAAATTGTTAATTTGTCAAATCAATTGCAATAAATTGACACAAAATTTGAGGAATTTGAAATATTTTTTTGTCATAAATGCATCTATCTTCAGTCCCATATGCTTATTTCTAATTAATGACATTTGTATAGTCTTCGACGGGCATTTTTCTAAGTCTAGTTTTATACATTTGCTTTATGTTCTTGATAGAACAATTCAATAACTTAAGTCACTAGTTTAGAATTTTGACCGCCAGAATTACAAATTGTGCACTAGTGTTAATAAATCATTCATCCAAGTATGATCATGCAATCTCTGTGTGCATGTGTATTTTATGGCTTGCATTTTACACCAAATGTCCATCATAGTAAAAATTGTTAAAAGTGCACTTTTCAAACATCCATTGTGTCATGATAAGGGAAGGTTATTAAAAATCAATAAAGGAATTTTATTTCCCAATATTTGTACATATCGCATTTCAAAATCCATTTACTATAATCATTTCAAAGCAAGATTCACTTGCATTTTTATTAAACTAAGTGAACATCTCATGAATACAAGACAATCCTAAGTTGTTTTTGCTCAACATACACATTTTTAGAACAAATTGGAAAACTAGGTATATAATTAGGTGGAAAATAGTAGAACATGCCATTTCCAACTAAAATCACTCAGGAAGAAGTAAGAATGAGGGTATGGTGGGCATATTCATGAGGTGAGTGAAATTGGTATAAAAATTGTGAAATTTTCAGTTTTTCAAATCAATTGCAAGAAACTGACTCAAAAATTGAGGTATGTGAAAGAGGTTTTTGTCAAAAATGCATCTGCCTTCATCCAAATAGGCTTATTCCAAATTAATGACATCTATATAGTCTTTGGTGAGAAATTTTCTAAGCACATATTTTCACATTTCCACTTTGTTCTTAACAGAACAATTCAATAACTTAGGTCTCTAGTTTAGAATTTTGACCATGAGACTTACAAATTGTGCACAAGTGTTAATAAATCATTCATTCAAATATGATCATGCAATATCTACATGCACTTGTATCCTTAAGGCTTGCGTTTTAGACCAAATGGACTTCATAATAAAAACTATTAAAAGGGCACTTTTCATACATCCTTTCTATCATGATGAGGGAAAGTTATAAAAATCCAACAGAGGAACATTCTTTCCTAGTATGTCTACCTATCTCATTCCCAAATCCATTTACTATAATCATTTCATAGTCAAGGCTGGCTTGCATTTTTATTAAACTAACGAGACATCTCATGAATACAAGACAAACCTAAGCTGGTTTTGCTCAAAACGCACCTTTTTAGCCCAAATTGGAAAACCATGGGAACAATTAGGTGTAAAATAGTATAACACACTATTTCCAATAGAAATCACTCACGAAGAATGAAGAATGAGGATATGGCGGGCATTTTTATGAGGTGGGTGAAACTGGCTTAAAAACTACAACATTATCATTTTTTCAAATCAATTGTAATAACTAACACATAATTTGAAGAATGTGAAATAATATTTTGTCACAAATACATCTTTCTTCAGCCCCATAGGCTCATTTCTAGTTAATGACATTTATACAATCTTCGACAGGGATTTTTCTAAGCCCTATTTTGTACATTTTCACTCTATTCTTGATAGAACATTTCAATAACTTAGGTCACTGGTTTAGAATTCTGACCGCGAGACTTACAAATTGTTCACAAGTGTTAATCAATCATTATTGAATTGTGATAATGCAATCTCTAAGTGCATATGTATGTTTAAGTCTTGCATTTTACATCGAAAGTCCATCATCATAAAAATTGTTAAAAACACACTTTCCATATATCCATTATATCATGATGAGCAAAGGTTATAAAAATACAACAAAGGAATTTTCTTTCCCAATTTGTGTACATATTCCATTCTCAAATTCATTTACTATAATCATTTCATAGTCGGGGTTGGCTTGCATTTTTATTAAACTAAGGGGACATCTCATGAATACAAGACAACCCTGAGGTGTTTTTGTTCAACATGCACCTTTTCAAACCAAATTGGAAAACCAGGTGTATAGTGAGGTGGAAAGTATTAGAAAACACCATTTGCAACTGAAATCACTCAAGAAGAATGAAGAATGAGGGTACGATAGGCATTTTTCTAAGGTGGGTCAAATTGTTTTAAAAATTGTGAAATTGTCATTTTGTCAAATCAATTACAAGAAACTGACACAAAATTTGAGGAATGTGAAAGACAATTTTGTCACAAATACATATGTCTTCAAGCCCATAGGATTGTTTCCTATTAATGACATCTATACAATCTTCAACGAGCATTTTTCTAAGCCCAATTTTGTGAATTTGTCCTATGTTCTTGACAGAACAGTTCAATAACTTAGGTCACTAGTTTTGAATTTTGACCAAGACAATTACAAATTTTGCACAATTGTTAATATATCATTCATTCAAATATGATCATGCAATATTTGTGTGCATTTGCATGTTTATGGCTTGCATTTTACACCAAATGTCCTAGATAGTAAAAATTGTAAAAAATGCAATGTTCATAGACTAAATGTTGATTATAAAGGTTATTATATACAAGTTTAAAACATCATTTTTATTATATATAAATTTTAGTATTCATATAAATGACTAAAAACCTAGTTTTTTGGCATCCTCACCATGCATCCTCAGTGTGCATCCTCAATGTCCATCCTTCGCATTCATCCTTTGCATGCATCCTTCATGTGCATATTCATCATTCATCCTCAACATGCATCTTCCATGTGCATCGTCAACATGCATCCTCAATTTACATCCTCCATGTGCATCCTCAAAGTGCATCCATAACCTTCACTCTCAACTTTGATCCTCAACATCAATTCTCAACATGCATTCAACTCTAATTCAAAAACATCATTGACCATGGAAATAAGGGCCTGCTCTGTCATGCCATCAGCTGACAGACAAGGTTTCTAAGTTGAGATTTTCTTAGTGAGAAAGTTCCAAGAGAGCGTTGATAAATGGAATGATAGAAGCAAGTGCCCAGAAGGTATGCTTAATATACTCTTAAGAGTAGGAATGCATCAATTTCGTTTTGGAGAATTTAATTTCAGAACTGAAGAGGTAGATGCAACTATTTTTAAATATGATCATGAGTCGAAGAAATTGGTGATTTTTGGGCATAAGGTTTATTTGGACCTTGATTTGGTTGCCGAAGTAACTAAAATACCACACAGGATAGGAGTAATTTTGGACCACTTCAAAACCCCCAAGGTAGAAAAGGCTGAGATGGCCAACAAAATCTATGGAAAAAAATAGGTGTTCCCATAAATGGTTTAAAAATTAAAGATGTTCCCCTAGGATTATATAGAACCCTAACTAAGATTGTCCTCATGACCAGTATGAATCACCACAAGTAAGATATTTCTGATGAATGCATGAAGTTGGTCATACACTAGGTTGAAGACTTTGCCATAGATGTACCTTTTCTATTGGCTAATAAATTGCACCATGCATTGTAGGAAAGTAAACTTAAGAGGGTCAAGTTTAGGTAAATGAGCACATTGCAAAAAAATATTGACTTGTATCAACCTAATGTTGTGCGATCAAGTTGTCCTAAATAAACATACAATAGAAGGTGTAAAGTCCAGAAAGACAATGAAAAAATACCTCAACATTCTTCGGAGAAGAATATGGAAGGGGTTGCTCCTGCAACCACTTCACAACTACAAGAAGAATTTTTGGAAGAAAATATGGAAAATGTGGGAAGTGACATCAATCCAGTGAACCTTGATGAATTTTTTTTTGTTGCGACTTTGGCAAGCTTAAATACATGCCAAGATGCAAATATGATGTAGGGATTTTTCAAATTTGAATAAGAATCTATTGATGATGGTATTTGTTCTTCTTTAGAGGGTCAAGATGATTCTTGTATATGGAGTTATGAACTATGCATCACTAAGG
This sequence comes from Pinus taeda, assembly GCA_000404065.3. NCBI lineage: Eukaryota > Viridiplantae > Streptophyta > Pinopsida > Pinales > Pinaceae > Pinus > Pinus taeda. The sequence goes on along the minus strand of APFE030693116.1, from coordinate 15,967 downwards.
ATAAGAAGATTATTAACTCACGCAGCAAGTTGCAGATTTAGAGAAATATGAAGAGTGATTATCTTCTCCACGGGTTCACCATGATTCCTCAAAAGAGAGTTGTGAAATATGCATGAATAAGAATCAACCAGTTCTTCATCTGAAGGTGGAAGTCACAAGCTTGTGGAAATTTCTAGTGGACAGTGAACATAGGGAAAAGTTATCTAGAGATAGGTATGAAAGATATATTGAAGAGTTGAAAGATAAAGCATCTAAAGTTATAGATGATATAATTAAGGGACTTAATGATATGGAAGAAAGATATAAGGCTAAAATGAACAAATATGCAACCAAGATATTGGAGCTTAAAAATGAGCTTAAAAACAGGGTTGAGGTTCTTAATAAACCACCTATACAAACCTACAGTAAAACTTATGCAAGAAGTGAAGGAGAAAGAACAATATATTCATTCTTTTAAAGTTGAGTTTCAAAAGAAAACTAATGAAATATGCACGAATAAGAATCAACAGGTTCTTCATATGAAGAAGGAAATCACCAGCTTGCGTAAATGTATAGTGGACAATTAATAGAAGGAAAAGGTATCTAGAGACAGGTATGAAAGATATATTAAAGATTTGAATGCTAAAGAATCTAAATCTATAGATGATGGAATTAAGGAACACAACGATTTATGAAAAAAAGTATAAGTATGAAACGGATAAATATGTAGCCAAGATACTAGAGCTTAAAAATAGGCTTGAGGTTCTTAACATATTGCCTCTACGGGCCTACATCCCGCCTAGAGTAAAACTTATGCAAGAATTTATGGAGAAAGAACAATATATTCATACTTTAAAGGTTAATTTTCAAAACAAAATCAATGAACTGGTTACTAAACATAGGGAGGAGATAAAAAATTATGAAGAAAGGGCTAAAATGATGAAGAGTGAGATTCAAAAGAAAGATGAAGAGTTGAAAGATGGTAAGAATTTGAAGGTCTTGTTAGAGTTTGAACACTAACTAAGAGCATGAGACAATAGCTTGAATTGATTTATTCAAGTAGTAGATACTAAATAAAAGAAACACAAAGTTGCCTTGCTTAAGTATCATTGGGCCTTGCAAGAGTGAGAGATATTGTTGTTAAAAGTTGTTGCTACAATGGATGTTGGAGGTGATGTGTTTGGCATATCGACAATAAAGGAATCACTCAAGAACAAGATAATTAAGAAGGAAGAGCACATTAAGGAACTTAAAATAAAATTATTGGACAAACAAACAACAAAACATTTGGGATGACAAAGTGAGATACAATATTTACAATCCCAAATTCGTGCTTTGTAGAGTAATCCCAAACCACTTGCACTTCTAATTTTGTAGATTTCAGATCAACGAGATTTGGAGTCTGAATTGCATCGAATTAAATTTAAATTGATACAATCAAATGATACTATTCAAAAAAAATATAAATAATACTCTGAAAACTATAAGAAGCATTTGGACTTTTTGAAGAAGCACACTACTAAGAAAATTAAATTGTAAAGCAACTTGATACAGCATAAGGACAAAGTGAAGGAGTTTAAAGATAAATTACAAGAAGATGATGCAACCGTTCCAAAGAACCAGAGGCTTCTACACAAGGCAAGAGAGATTGTACTGCATTAGATTCTTGTGAAGAGGAGGGCTTCTAGAAACCTTCCAAGCATCCTAGAGTTCCATAACAACAATATTTTTATATGTTATTACTGTAAATAAATTGTAATGTTTAATATAAAAATGTCTTTTTATCTGATAATGTTTTTATTTATACAAACAATGTATTTTTTATGTAATTAATTTCTTTCATTTAAATAAGAAACATATGGTTCTTTGTTATTCATAGAATCAAAAAGACTTACACAATCAAATAAGAGAGAAATCATGTTTCGATACTAGTTATAACCTATGTTGCACGAGGACCTATCCCTACCAAAAAATCCTGCGTACCTAACGTTCCAGCATACTGAGGACTTTTACAAGGTTTGGCAACATCCCCAATTTTTTGGGGACTTCATTGGGGACCTAGGGACTTCCAATTCATTCCCAATCCATCCCAGGTATATTTTGGGGACTTTCTAGGTACCGTTAAACCGTCCCCAAGGAAAAAATGGTATGTCTAACAAGATTTTGGCTAGGTTTAATTTTCTATTTGAATCGACTTTCTTGTTGTTTTAGATGAGATTTTATTGTGAAAAAGTTGTTGTTTATGCTAGCTTCCAAAGATAACTGCTAAAACTACTCTTGTTGAATGTTGCCATTTATTTTCTCCTCTCTTTGTCAATTAATTGTCTAAAGCAATAACCCTCAGTGTTGGAATTCAACCTATAATTATTCGTGCTTAAAAACGACATCCCTTTAGAAATAATTAATAATTTTGCCAATGTTTACTTCCTGTGGCATGAATAAGGGACACATTATTATTGATAAAACCCTTCTAATTTTGTCTTGAAGGTGAATTAGTTTGTCTTTGAGATTGTTCTTATGTGGCACATTTAACAAGTTCTAAACCCACTCATATCCTACAATAAATTTGTTGAACTATGTTCACCATTGTTTGCAGGGAATTATTGGGTTGTTTCTTTGATTTGTGTTGTCCTAGCATACATAAATTTTTTCCCTCAAATAGCGAAGGTTGTGTGGATGTTTATTTTTAAACACAACCCCTTGTTTGAATTAAATGCTACCAACAATGACTCATTTTAGCACATTTCCTCTTAACACTGATGTTTTCAAAACTTTTGTTTGCACTTACTTTGTCTGAGAATAATAAACTAGGATTCAAGATTGTTTTACATGTCAAACTAATCTAAAGAAACCACTATGTTTAAGGCTCTAACACACTTTGAAACTTTTCTCACTATGCCAAGGAAGTTGAATTTGTTTAACTTGGCCATATTAGCAGCATTAGCTGTAAGAAAAGCCCTTTTTTCTTTCACATGATTAGGAAAATATCTAGTGTGGTTGACCAATCAAACTTGGCTTTTATTTGACAAACCTAACAAAAGAGAGGGTCGATTTAGATGTTGAGATTGGCAATCTTAGGAATTTGATCCAAGGTTTGATTTTGACAAAATTAGTATGCTTTCCAACTGGGATAATAAGGTGAATTAGTTTACATGCAAGAATTTCAACCAATAAAAATAAAACATAATTTTCTTTTGGAGTTCACCAAAAATAACAAGCAATACAACTAGCTCTAGTAATTCAACCCAAGTTTTTTATTTGACATTTATGAGAAGACATATTAGGTCTTTGAAAGGCCAAATTAGCAAGAGTTATTGTTTTAATGCTAGGCCATTTTGACCATCATATAGGTAGAAACTCTCCAACTAACTATGATGTGTGATTCTAGGAGAATAGTTCACTTGCTCAACATTTATCTTGACTCATCATCCTTCAAGTAAAAACTTCAACTTGAATTTGAGATTTGAGATTATGTGTTTGGTTCTGTAAAGAAAAATCATGTTTCCACAACTTTATTCCACGGGAAGAAAAGAGCATAATTTTATAATCAAGAGATATAAAATTACACTTAGTCGATACATAATTTGAATATATCATTCTCTTTGGACCAATAGCCTTCATGGAGAGCATATTTGCCTTGGAATTTATCTCTTTGTAGACAAGTTCATAAATTTCATTATTTTGCATGCAATGTTGCATTTTGATCATCCATGACCTTTTTCATTTTTTCCAATCTCATACTTGTTTTATTAGCACCAAGTTGTACAATATTTTCAGTTTTCTTCCTTTGGATTTCAATTACTTCCCTTGGAATTTCTTGGTTTCCCCCACTCTACCCTACACCATTTATTAAGGATGGAACATCCATTTGATTGTGAGTGATTGAATCCATCATCAACAAATCAACAATAGTTGCTCCACACAGTTCTCGTGTTTCACTGTGTTTCGCAAATGCAACAACAATTGTCCATTCATTTAATGTGTATCATCAATTGGTCTAATCACACTGACCTAGCACAGTTCCTAAAATCAACACTATTTACCATGTCAAAGTGCACATAAAATATGTACTTTACTAAAAGTACAATGATGTATAACATAAGAAATATCAAAATTGAAAATTCAGAAAATTTACAGATTTGTACTCTCTTTTTACAGATTTATACTCTGTTTTTTTACTATTCCACAAATTTACAGAGTTATTGATTTACACAATGTGTTGTAGATTTATGTTGTTAATTTAGTATTTTACAAATCTACATATTTACGGATTTAGTGAAAATCACACTCCCACTAGAGGGAAAGTTGCATTGTTTATTTTTTGTTTGAACCTTTTTTTTTGCCTTGCACTTTTCAAAGCAATTTGATTCACAATAAGCTTCCTCACCATATTTTCTTATTGGCCTTGATCTTGCAAGATGATTACTTATCTGTAAGGACATATTAATAGTCAAACACATCATCATGAGCCCTCACACTATAAACTTAAATAAGAATTATATACCATTTAAAATTATAACATACTTACAATTGGTGGAGCAATCAATGATTTATTCGGTTGCTTCACCCATGAGTTAAATAGTTGTTTTATTTTGTGATAAGTGACATTAGGAAAGCAAGATGCTAACCGTGTCATAGTTTCATTATTGAGTGGATTTCTTGTCTTTTCACAGTCAACACGAAGTTGACTTCTAATGGTTGAATGCACGAATCTTCTTTCTTTGAAGTTCTAGAAGGTACCATCTAACCTCATAACAAGCTTGAAACTTGTGCTCACATCGCATTTACAAGACACAATTTGCCATGTTCAAATGTGTTTCTATACTCATTAGCAACCCCTCTCCCTCCTCCTCTATTGTTGTTCAAATTTTTCATTGCCATGTGCTTATGTTCCATCACTTCATTCCTTAACGTTCCTAAGGTATAAGAATGAATAGCCCTAGTCATATCAAAAGCATGGGCCCCTTGGCTATGCATATAACGAATCATATCATCTCCTAAAAAACATTAACATAATCACAGTAACTCACTGGCAAGGAATCCAATCCTATATCGATATTCAATCAAAAAAATTATTGTGAATGATTCAAAACCATAATGTTGAAACAGATTATACAATGAACTTAATAGAAATTCAAATTCTGGATTTTAGAAATCTGTGGTTCATTTTCTATTGATTTAAGCTTCAGAGCATCCACAGTAATATCCAATATTTGTCAACATTTCAAATCCCAACAGGGACCCATCATCAGGACTATTTTGAATTAAGATAATAGAAGAACTTAATCATAGGATAAGAAATTCAAATTGACATGCCTTTCCTCATACACATTTGCATCATTTCCTTTTGTACTGTGTAAATGCAACATGTGGAATTGTTTATAACACTTCCACAACCTCACCAACTTTTTATACTTTTCTTCATTTGGCAAGCCTTCAATAACCTTCAATCACAATATTTTGTTAGACATGATTACTTAATTTTCAATTAAAATTACATGAAACTGTGAGCTAGTTTCACTTATATGCCATCATGAAATCATCATTTATTGTTCATTAAAAAACCACATAAAAAAGGTTACATATGCTAACATTAGGATGGGGTTGGGCAAAGGGACAAATAATAAAGCATAATTTCTAACATCAAGATTGTAATTTTGAATCACATTCTCAATGATATATAAAATTATATTTTTTTCCAAGTAAAATTGTCTTATTAAACCTTAAAAATTCCTTCATGCCAAACAAGGATCTTATCTAATGTTGGTCCATTTGATTTCCCATAGTTAAGGTCATTATAGTCTTGGATTTTACGATGGTATGGTTCCTTAGGCTTACATGGAACCCCAATTTTCTCCATCTCCTCCCAAATTTGAATAGATTTTGTTTTCTCAATCCATATAGTTGGGTGAACCTTGTCATAGTCTTGTACAATTCTTTGAATTTCATGAAACACCTTGAAAATAGTCCTAATTTAAACATGGCACACACAATATATAAGCTTGGACATTCGGGCCGGAGTTAACTGCAATTGATAGGAAATGTTTCATTAGTTGTCAATTAAATAAGCGTTTTTATTTATAAAAAAATTGAGAAAGAAAGTACGTTTTCATCAACTGATCTATTTACGAGATACTTCTTGATAACATTCAATTTTCCACAAAGTAAGGTTGGTTGAGTTTAATACACTCATCTAAGTTTTCTTGCCATCCTATCATTGTTTGTTCCAAACTAGGATTGGACTCTGAATGCCTTAAAAAAAATTAGAATAATAAAGTAAGTGAATGTATCAACAACAAAGAAACTCTAAATACATTTCTAAAACTTACTAGTAGCATATTTGATGACATTCCATAAAACTTGGAAATACGATAAATAGTATCTCCATCTTGGATTTTGTTTTCATCTATAACCATGTGTTTAGATTTTCTATGGCATACACACCAAGGACATAAATTATTCCCCATTGGAGAAACATTATTATTTCATACTAAACTGCATATGGCCACTATATCATGGCACTCAAACAAATCCACTTTCGATATCCTTCCATCTCCCATTGGGATACCATCTTGCAACAGTCTATTTAACTTTTTCATCAATTTATCCTTATTTGTAGGATTAGTAGCATGTGTTAAAACCTATTTATATTCTTCCTTTCCATCCCATTTCCCAAGGCTTACACAAGACATCAAGCCATTATCTTCTAGAAACTCAAATAATATCTCACATACTTTCCCACCTCAATCATAATGCACATGAGAATCAATACCAAGTTTGAAAGAAACTTTAATGACTATATTGGCATTCCTCTCATATGAATCAACCATGAAGGAAGCATATGAATTTACTTTCTTCACTTTAACTCCATATGTGAAACTCTCGGTTCTTTCCCAACTCATATCAATATCCTCAACTTCTTTGGTCCAATTTTTTGTTTCATCTAAAACTGAAGTACAATTAGCTCCCTTGAACACACCATGACAGTTAATCCATTTCAAACATTCCAAAGCCTTATAGGTCATCCTTCATTTAATAAATACAAAAGCCATATTTCTAGGCATAAAATACTTACATATCTCTTTCATAACAATGGAATAGTTTTTTTCAAGTAATCCATCCAGGTGTTCAATAACATCCTCAATTTTGGACTCTTTATTATATTTTTTGCTCATGAAGTTCCCATTTCTAGCAATAATGTCCTTTTCTTCTACATCTTGAAGTGACTTCCCAAAGAACCATCTACCAATTTCTCTAAATTTCTTCTTCCCCTCATCTACTCTACGGTTAAACCATCCTGAGTTCTTCTTAAGACCTAGTAAGGATGCCCTAAATAAGCTTCTTAGTGCCCTTCTAGTATAACGTGTAGTTCGATATGTTGAAAAACCTTCAAGGATTTCTCCTAAAGCTTGTTCATTTGCAGAATTTGGATTTTTTATTGGTGCATTTATATCCATTTGATCATGAAATGTATTGGTTCTTTCCAATGTTTCATGACTTGTACTTGCATCTACATTCTCATTCTATGCATGTTGAAATTGTTTTCCACTAGGTAGGACTATAATTCCATTCCCTTCAACAGTTATTGGAGACAATGGCTTCTCTGTTTGTTAAACAACAATTTTGTTTGCCACAATTTGCTTGCATAATGGACATTGAGTTTCAACATTTGTTGCATTCTTGTCTACAAATGCATTGTTGCATGTTGCTTGAGGTAAATTCATGACATTATTTTGTGGTATGGAGTTATGATTTGCAAATGTTTAACATTGTTGAGGAGTAGCATAGTTAAAAAAAAAAATTACCTCCAGTAGCAGTGAATAGAAGGTCAATGTTATGTGGTCCCATAATTGGAATATTAGGCATTTCTATTTTTTTTAATCGACCTCTTTTTTGACGAACATTCTAATGATATTTTTGGGTTGAATAATACATTCATGTGTTCCAATATTTATTCACCATATGCTAGGGTTGTATTTTCTACAAAGTGTTCTAGGGTTTTATTTTCTATGATTGAGGAGTCAATTTCTAAAATGTTGGGTCTATTTGGGTCTCTGGTGAATTCTACCTATCATGCAATTGACATAGTTGAGGAAGAATAAGTTGGTTTCAAAATTCAAATTGTGTCTATCTCTTCAATATCAATAGGGGAGTGTTCTTTCCCAATATGTGTATCCATCCCATTCCCATAACCATTTACTATTATCATTTCATAGCAGGGTTTGGCTTGAATTTTTATTAAACTAAGCGGACATCTGTTGAATACAAGGAAACCCTTAGGTGTTTTTCCTCAACAAACACTTTTTAACCCAAATTGAAAAAAAGTGTATAGTGAGGTGTGTTGTAACATTTTCTTGTTCCAAAAAAATTCCCAAGAAATTTCAAAAAATAAAAAAATAAATTTCTTTGCACTTTATATAAATAATTTATAACTTATGTTATAAATAGCTATATTATTATTTTTTGACATATATTTTATTTCTTAAAACAAAAAAATGGATTTTTAATAAATCTCACCTAACGCTTCTGCGCTTTTGCATGGCACAAAATGTGCATACTTGATCAACGGTGGAGATTTGATTTTGATCCCCCTTGCCTTTCCAACATTTATCACACCAGGGGGGTGTGAAATATGTTGTTTCAATGAAACCATTTTTATGACGTGCTCGCTCCAAAGTGATTTCAAACCCATCTAATTAAAACCATTTACCGACCTGCCCCCCCACCCCGCCTTCTGAAATCACACTTTGATATCAAGTCACATCAAAGGGATTTTTATAATTCAAAACATGAGCCACACAATAAAATAATAACACCTTATTTTCCCGTTATTCAAACCATTTCTTCTATTCAGTGTAGTCAGCCACATAAAGGGAAGAATTCATAGAAACCAAGGTACAAAAATTGTCATCAAATCCATCAATTGGTGGGTATTTATTAGTTTTCTTCCTCTTAGTCATGTTCATATTTATTGAAGTCATGAAAAATAAAACAAACCAATTGAGTAAAGATTAGGAGAAAACCCAGGTACCTTTACTTCTATAAAATTAGACAAGTTTTTATTAATTGATCGGGAAGACAAAATTGAGGAAACAAAATGTGAATTTGATATATATGAAGTACAAAATTGGGCATCTTAGAAGTTCCAGGACAACGATGATGAGTTTTCTCTCTGTGAGTCACTTCTTCCCTAATTTTTATTTCTGTAGACTTATCATTTTGTGGAATTTTTGGTATGGTTTTTTGATAGGTATCTTCTAAGTGAGAGGGCTATCATTACTAAAAATGGAGAGACTTTATTATATATCACCTCTTAATAGAAAATTTAGGCCCTTCAAGTTGTTGTTTCTACCTCTCCAAATCCATTTTTTAGTGCGGTTTTATTTGAAATTTATCAGAACTTGTCTCCATAGCAAAAAAGTAGCCATATTTGAGTATTTTTTACCTGAAGGAGTTACTATTCCATAGCATAGTCTCCCTATCCTTCAAATTCCTTCCCAAAAATTTCCAAAGAAATCATTTCCATGTTGTCTTGTATTTTAGGGTATGAGAATTACAAAGTAGTAGATGAAGTGATCTTTGGTTTCTTGTCAACTCATTCAACATGAAATAAACATTTAGTTTTGCTCAATTTTAGTTAGTTTTTATCAGATATCATCCATGAACAGCTTTTAAGGTTTGGAAGTGAAAAGGCTTTCAAGCATCATTCTATCCTAGTTTACTTGTTCCTATATTTTTAGTCAGAAAATTTTTCTCAAGTAAAACTACAAAAGAAAGATTTACAGGGTAATCAGTGGTCAATTTTTCATTGGACTTCATTAGTCTGAAAACATCCTGAGGGATTCACTTTTACAAACTTTGTAGACAAATTTCTTTCAATATGCTTCAGTCTTTTACTCAGTGAGAAATTACCAAGAATTTTTCAAGAAGTCAAGCATATTTTGCAACTAAGTGAACAAAATAAGTTGGGTGATTGGTACTTATATAAAAAAAAATATTGAGATAATAGTGTATGGATGTGAAATATCTCATACTGTTTTCCAATATTTCTTCCAATCATAATTTTTTCTCTTGAGTTCATCAGAAAAATTTTGAATAGAGATTAGGCACGTTTTCTGTCAAAAAAGAAGGATGTTATTTTCAAGCTCAAAGCACAAGTGGGACCATTTATTGTAAATACTAGAGTTGCAAATAAAGAGGTAGAGTTTTTGTTAGCACAAATGAAATTTTCAATTGGAATCAGTTGGTCTTATGATGTAACTGGAAGAATTTCATCTATCAAAGTTAAGAAGTATTCTACTCCCAATGTTATTTTATCAAAGCCAAAGATTGAAAAATATGCAAAAAAAGACACTTGGGAACAAGGCATGTTAGAAAAATTACTAGAAGAGAAGAAGCAGAACAATCAATAAGAATTAATGTTTTAGCAACTCCCTAGTAGAAGGAAAAAGAACTCAAGAGGGTAGTTGAGAATGTTTCAGAATCAGAGGGAACTGAGTTTAGAGTTCACAAAAGATAGAGAACAAGGGATGTATAAGAGTCTATATAAGAAACTAGATCCTCATATATTTATTCACCAACTATAGTTTTTCTTTCACGCAAGCCAGTTTTCAATTTGCAACAAATCGAAACAACAACAAGACAATATTCTCCTTCAACTCCTAATCAAAGTATTTTCTCCAAATTCATGGAAATTAAGAAGAAGAATGAAACTCTAAAGTTAATGACTTACTCTCATTTTTGGAAGCTAACCTATTTCACAAAGAACATATTGTTCTAAGCTCTAGATGTTGGAAAAGGACAATTTCAATTAGCTTTACTTGAAACCAAGGTCCTAGGAGCTAAAATTGAAGAGTTCAAGACTTTTGTGTTTTCTTTTAATACTAAACATATCCATCCTATTGATCAGATTGAACTTCACGGACGTATAGGTTAAATGATTTATTCTACCCTAACTAGGTCAGTAATAAGTTTATCAAAATTGAAAAATTCATTAAATAATATTATTTTTGAGTTAAAGACGGAGAGAATGTATTCTCTTGCTAAAGACACCAGAATCAAACCATTGGAGGATATTGTTATTAAATCGGGTTTAGATCCTCATGATATTAATGTTGTCTAGGATATTATAAAAAATAGAAAGGCATATATTCAATTTCTTCATAAGAGATTAAAGAAGCCTACTATAGAACATCCATAGACATAGGAAGCTGGAGAGCTTGAAAAGGAGAAAGAATTTATTTTGAAAATGATGATTGAACAAAACTTGCAAATATAGAAAATGGATTCCCAGATGGAGAAATTATTAAAGGAAAAGGAGTAATCATTTCCTTTCATATCTCAAATATGTTCAGAAGTAAATGAGGCAACATAAAAATTATCAAAGGCTCTATCATCCCTAAGTTTAATGAATCAGTTAATTGATAATTTGAAAGCAGCTTTGAAAAAGGACGAGAAAGTAAAAATAACCTTTGATAATTCTTTAATTACTGAAATCTAGAAAAATTCCAGGTTGCAAAAACAACTTGAATGGAAACTTAATCAGATTGACAATGCTCAATATTTAATACAGGCTAAAGAGAAGATTTGGATGGAAGTAATGTCTTCTGTATCTTACATTTGGTCATCAATTGAAATTGTTGTTGAACAGGAAGAGTTGTTGGAATGAGCAACAAAGTCCATTGATGATATAAAAGACAAGTTGGGAAACAAACCCAATCAAGCAAACAAGATCATTAAGTTTTTAAATGCAAAGACAAAGAAGGATCTAGAATAATTGGGTATTTATGATGGAGCTAGTTCATTTTCACAAACTAGAAAAATTCTAACAAAGAAAACCTTAATGTTGCAAATGAAAGATAAAAGAGTATGCAACCACACATAATTAAATTTTATAGAAAATTCTCTATTTTACAACAAAAAGGGTTTCCTTCTTTTAAAAATTCACAAGGCAAAATTGTATCAGAAGAAGAGTGTCAAATATTACTACACAAGCTAGCAATGGATAAATCAAAATTTTCTAGAGTAAAAGGTGCTCTAAGTGGTCAAAGTTTACTTGAGAAATCATTTGATGATATATTTGTTTGTTATGAATTCAAACATTTGTTCATAGTTAAATCAACCTTTAAGAAATATATAGAACTGGATGAATCTTTTAGGAGAACGATTGCTTTAACTTATCTAATGGAAGATGAATGGGAGCAACTTGTTAATCTTATTACATAGTTCAGATAATTAGGGCAACATTTCAAAAGAAAACTATATTTTAGCGGTCATTAGGAGAGTTCTAAATTTTGATCAAAATTAAAACATAAGTGAATATTATGGGATCAAATTCTCAAATCAAGGACAATTGAAGAAATCAAGTTGAAAACTTCCTATTTTTGTCAAATTTAAAGACATGGGAACCACAAACAGGGGGTTCGCAGTTTTGAAATTTTGATCACTTGTGTAATGATTATGCTTCCTTCACCAGATTGATTCCAGCACATTGGTGTATAGCACTATGTGTTACTTTTCTTATGTGGCCTTCATACTTTTCTTCTTCTTATGAAACATGTGTTTGATGGAAGCAAGTTCATTTGAATGAGGTGCAAATTTATTTATGTATCTTTAAGAGTTACAAAAAATACATGTGAGCTTTGTTCAAAGAAACCTTAATAGGCTCTCCATTATTTGTACATCTTCGTTCTGTCTAAATTACCCATATTTTTTGTCTAAAGGTTTTAACCCTAGATTCCTTAAATCCCAAGTTACAAACCTTAACTCTAAAATTATTATTTTCATCAATATATTTTAAATTGTTTGAAAATTGTATTTATATATAGAAAATATTCAAAACTTAAGGTGGCTCATGAAATTACATGTAAAAGAAGGACAAAAATCCTAAATTTCACTCAAAATTCCTTCCTTCAAAGCTTCAAAACCCCCAACAGATTCTAACAAAATTTTGTTATTCGCATAAAACCCATACATTCTTCCTTGAAAATACAAAATGAAGCTTATATATAGGAACTTAAATCCCAAGACCTTCCACTAAGCCACTTGTGGTATTTTGAAAAACCATGACCAAGTATCTTTACAAAAATGTTGGCCCCTTTGAATTTTGAAGGTTTACAAATTTTGATCTACCAGTTTTTGGGTGGGCCCCTATGAATTTTGTTTTAGTAGGTCCTCTCTATCTCTCTCTTAGATGTACTATGGTTTCTCTCTCTATTGGTTGGGCATTACCTGTGCTAGGCACTACCTTCGTGGAGCTACCACTAGTCGTGTCAATGCCAATATTGATAATTGGGGGTCACACATGTGATTGTTCCTGCTATTGTGGTGGAGGCTTTGAGTTGGAACCTACTTCTATCAATGCAATCTATGTCACTCGTGGAAATCCACTTTGAATGGCCCATTCATATAAATCCATAAGATTCCTCCATTCCTTACCATATAGAACATCAAATGACCATGCATCTATCATGTTTCCTTCTAGGTTAGTGATGACCTCGTAATCAACTCTACCTCACTTCTTGAAAATATACTTTAGTTATACAAAATTTCAAAATGATTATTGTATAATTTCATGATTTCTTGTACGTGAAAGGTATGGCTCTTTTCTCTGAAGCCCTTGGGATCTTCTTTTATTGTAATCAAACTTTGTATGAAATCTTCCTTGGGATACAGGTCTCCATCATTGTCGAAGAAGGTTGGAAGTCCCTTTCGATAGAGCACTTCACATTTCTTTTTGAAACTTTCTATTTGCTTTGTTAGTACCTCTATCTTATCCTTGACTAGCATCACCAATTCCTTCTTTCTTATCATATGGTTAGCTCTTGCTACCCATTCGTACCTATTGATGTTTACCCTCACCACCTCTTCCTTAGGCACTTGATTAAAAAAGTCTATAATTCCTTAGAGGAAAAGTCACCAACATTGATCCATAAATTGTCATGGATATTCCATTGGATAGTTCATCACAACATATATGACAATATTATATTAAAATTATGAGATTCTACACTATTACAATTTTATTTAATTTATAGATTTGTATATTTTACTGTAATTAGCGCATGCATGCAAATAGAAATTATGCTAAAAAGTAGAGAACGAAAAAATAAACTCACACACATATAATGTAGAAATTTTGAATAATTTAACACATATTCAACAGAGATTATCCTGATCATGTACTATTGCGGAAAACATACACAATACATAAGCTCCTCTACGTTGATCATCAATATACCAGCATCAATAACAATAAAACATCAAGAGCATTCACACATTAACACAGTATGTATCCCGGGGAAAGCATCTCGCTAAAAACCCCAAGTATCTGTATATTAATGATTGAGTCATGTAACATTACAAAGTACAATGCTTATCACAAGCAATCCAGTACCAGCTCCACCTGTTACACACAATACAGCTCAGATCTGAATCAATCACTGGCTCAAATCTCTTCCGCTGCTTGCCTGCCTTCGCTGCTCAATACCTGCACAAGAACCGGTGATAATTCCAAGGCAGCCACGTCTTTCCTTGGCTAAATCACGTGAGAACATGCTACAATGTGGGCAAACTCATTGGCATACTCAATCCCCTGATTTGTGCAAGATCTGGTGCACAACTATAGTCACAACTGATAGCAATCTGATTCTCTAACACCTGTCCCTGCTGAACTGAACATGCACTGACATGCAACTGAGTTAACTGATGTATTCATTAGTTGTATTATGAGTTAATAACTTGTGAATTAATTAATAACTAATTCACCCAACTCATCTCTAGTCTATTTGCCAGTTAAACTAAATACAACCAGTTTAACAAAGCTAAACTGAACACAACTCCATCAACTGCACCTCCAGTCCACTAAACTCAACTCACTTGAGTTCTAACTGAAGTCCTGCATGCAAATATTAGTCATCCCATAGGTAACCACGTATTTCCTTCTGGGATCTGCATGTACCACATCCGTAGCTCATCCTGAAGTGCTCCAAGAGAATAAGACAAAGTTTATAGTCTAAATATTATTATGAGCTAATAATATTTGACTGTTCTATATTTAGACTGAGCAGTCACTCCGCTGTGATCTAAAAATAGAAGTCCATCTATTTTTCCCAACTTGATCAATTATCCATAAATAGCAACCTGCAATCCATAGACATGATCCATATGTCTAAAAATAGACATAGTCTAAAAATAGACTTGCGCCAAAAATAGCCTGCGGGCCCACTTAGTGAGGGCGACTCTTTTCACTAAGCTCCATCATCTTGTTGCAATCTCAACACTCCCTCTCGACAAGATATGGATTATCAGCAACCCCTATCCTGCCTCGGTGGTACTCGAATTTGCTCCTGGTGAGAGCCTTCGACAAAATATCAGCATCATGATCCTCCGTTGGAATGTACGAAAGTAACATGATCCTTCGTTGCACACAATCTCTGATATGATGGTACCTGATGTCAATATGTTTAGATCTATCATGAAATACAGGATTAGGCGAGAGTTTAATGCAACTCTGGTTATCACAGTAAATCACAGTAGGATCCAAATGAGAACCGAACAAACCAACTAGGATCTTCCTCATCCATATAGCCTCGCATGCAGCCAAACTTGCTGCCATATACTTGGCCTCCGCTGAACTGAGTGCCACAGATCTCTATTTCCTGCTGTACCAAGAAACTGTTGTTGATCCAATACTGAAGACCCCTCCTGATGTGCTCTTTCTATCCGTTGGGCTCCCTGCCCAATCTGCATCCATGAAGCCACATAGCTTCACCTCATCCTCCTGTCTGTACCACAAACCATATCCCGATGTGCCTCTCAAGTAGCCCAATACATGCTTGCCCACCTTCCAGAAGAGCTTGGTAGGCTTAACCATGGCTTGTGAAAGCTGGTTAAATGCATAGCATATATCAGGTCGTGTATTGACCAAATACATCAGCAACCCCACCAACTGTCGATAAACAGTGGCATCCACTTCTTCTCCCGAAGT
>APFE030693114.1:7267-17337 GCA_000404065.3 Pinus taeda | reverse complement strand
AAGAAAATTAGTTCTCTAAAAACATTGTTTGACATATTTAAGGACTTACATAACATTAATACAATTGATGTTCATTAATTAGATTAAATAGGTTATATGTTTTTATACTACTTTAATATTAATAAGTTTAATTAAAAATACTAATATTATTAATGACATTAACATTTTTAATATAAATAATACCCATATTAATACTAATAAATAATATTAAATCATGTTGATTTGCATATAAATGAAGAAAAATGACACTTTCAACATATATCAATCACATTTACTAATACATTTATGCTAGTATATAACCGTGATCCATAAATTATTCTATGAAAAAATCTAATAATAGCTTTTAAAACGTTTCTAACCTATAAATTATATATAAAAAATAAAACCATGTAACGTGTTTTGTGTATATATTTTATACTATATTTATTTATGTGAATCTTATAATTTAAGTAGTTAATCTAATAATAACTTAAAAACCTTTCAACCTATAAATTATATATAAAATAAAGCCATGTAATTTATATATAAAAAAAAAACCATGTAACGTGTTTTGTGTATATATTTTATACTATATTTATTTATGTGAATCTTATAATTTAAGCAGTTAAATCTAAAAAAAGTAAGGTAGAAATAGGGTGTGGCCAATTTTTATTTATAAAAAGGTTTAAGTAAATAAAAATTAAATAAAATTATTATACGAGTGGCTAGCTGAGCCGTTTAGATTGACTATTTAAGCTTTGAAATTTGTATGGACTATTTTTCCTTTCAAAAATCATTTTTCATAAATTCCCATCCGTCTAACAAACCCCAAAGAAGGTTCGCACGTATTTACGCATGGTCCTATTCGTAGTAATTTGTTTTGGTCCAACTCTTAAGTTTGATTATAATATTAAACATGAATTGAATTAGCTGCGTTGTACTCAAATAAACGTAAATGAAATTAGTTCCCATGAAATAGAGAGATTTGAGAGCTCCAACATGTTCGGTTAAAATATGACAAGTTTTGACATAATTTGGAAAGGACAAAGTTCCTCAATTTATCGGAATGGATAGTTAAGTTTCGTAAAATTATGATTTTTATAAAAATATTTAAATTTTTTATGAGTTTTAGTGGATTTGATTATATATTTTTGTTAATTTGAACTTTATATAAGTTAGTGTTAATATTAAGCAAGTTAGTATTACTTAAATAATTTATGATTTAATAAGTATTTATTTATATAATATGTGTTTTTAAAAAGTATTCACTTTCTCACTATGCTTGGACACACAATATGAGTTTTGAAAAAATACAGGTAGTAAATTTGGTAACATGACTTTTAAGTTTCTCGCTATCGTAGGAAGCATGGATGTAGTCACCCTAACTTTCAAATAACTATATGTCGAACTCAACTCCAATAATTACAACATTCACTGGAATTACACAACACTAAATTTTCCCCAAAATAACTCCTCCATTATTGTTAGGTAAGAACTGCCAAGTCCCAAATGATCTCCTTAATATAGTCCTAGAATTTGTAGACACCACCTTCAATAGTATGAGTACAAAACTATATGTATACAGATATAAAATACCTTTTTTTGGATATGCTAAACTACAAAGGAGGGAGCTCAATAAATGTAATCTTAGTGTTGACTTTGTTAGAAATAAATGAAGAAATGTAATTGTTGGTAGATTGTTACATTATTTTCAACAAATTTGATGATATAGTATGAAACAAAGAATACTTAGTTATATAGATGTCTCAATTACAACTTCATTTTTTAAGGGATCTATTGATCTCTAGAAAGCTTATATATATGCATGTAACTTTCCCTATTCAACAGAGATCAATCTATTTCTACATACAATTCCATTTGGTGTATGTTTTTAATTTCTTTTATGGTATTAGAGATTAGTGTCAGAAGCTATGAGGAAGAGGTGCTTTATGAGAAGAGTACCTAACAATTTTGAGAGTGATAAAAGCCACCATGGCGTGATAGAGTTTTTGCATAATGTGAGGAGCTAGATGTTATCTAGAGGATTCAATACTGACAAAGGGGGACACCAACAAGAGAACTAATGCAAGAGCATCATGACCATGATTGTGGGTGAGCTAGAAACTACAACCAGAAAAACCAAATATGATCACTAGCGATGATGCACGGGAAACAAAAACTATAGGCACAAATACTAGTGAGGAAATAATACTTGACAAACCATGTAGGAGAAGAGGCTTCTTGGCGAAATGATGGATATAATGGTTCCTGACCCATATATTATTGTGGATTGTGGTTTTTTTATACAAACTTCAACTTATATTTATGGTTGCAGGTACATAATGGAATGTAGAGAAGATTGAGAAGACCAAAGATCACAAATCAAAATAGAGAGTAGTAAAGACTAAGAATGAGAAATGCAAAGATGGAGACGGGACAAGTATAATGAATATTTTTCATTAAGGAGAGGGCATGAAAGAATAATTCATACTTGTAATAATTAATGAATATATGATAATGTGCTAGATTATTCTAGAAACTCTACTTAGGAATGAGATATGTGAGGGACTAAGATTTCTTTAGATATTTATGGGAATATTTAGGAAGAGATTTTAGAAGATATTATGGAGATAGTTATGCATTTGGTTTGAACAGAATATCTAATTTTGATGATGATCATCTATAGTTATATAAGTGACCATTTCTAGAAGAGGGGGGAATTAAGGATTGATGACTTAATAAACAAATTTCCTTGTGGGGTCATGAGTTTATATATTAGTGTTCCTTTCTTTGATATGAGCTTATGCACATTATAGGGTGTTTGTAGATTAGAGTTAGGAGTGGCATCAATAAGAAATTGTTATGCATTCATATGTCTTATAGATTGAGTGTGTTGAATGGTGTGTTTGTAAAAAGATTGTGAAAAATTATGTATGCTAGTAAGATTACTAATGTAGATCATTTCCTCTTGATTATTTCACTAATCATTCATGTAAAAAAAAATATTATCTAAATGAAGCAAATACGTTATATGGATTGAATTATATAAATTGGAAGTTTAAGATATAAAATTTGTTGGAAGGATATAATGCACAGGTAATTTTGAGTGGAGTTGAAGCTAAGCCAACGGCTCATATGGCCTTGGTTCATGATAGGGAGAAAAGAGAAACCAATGAAAAGGTTCTCTTGAGAATGTTTGTGAAATAAATATCATTCTACATTGATGCGGGAGCAACCAACAACTAAGTGAGCAAACATAGACCAGAGGATCAGAATAGAGAAAAGCTTGTTTTAAAGGAGAAAAGCGAATTTAAAGCGGATAATTTAAAGCAGATAAGATGGATACAGCCATGCACGCTTTTGGAGAGCTTTCATTGTAGAAAAACTAGGAGAAAATCTTATCAATTCTTCCTAATGCATCTTATATAAATGTAATGTGATAGGGTGTGAGATATATCTTATTTGTGAGTAAAATAGTGAGTGAGCAAGATGTAGTCGATTGTGAGCGGGTTTTAAGGCTGAAATGCCTTAGCCTGGAATGTAATTTGTTCTGTATATATATATATATATGAAACGTGTTCTAGTATTGAGTACGCCTACGCCTGTGTGTATGGTATAATTAAGTTAAATCTTGTGTTCAAGCTTGTTGATCCAAATATCATGTATATGTTATATGCAAATGTTTGTTAAAGAGAGCATGCAAAGCAGAGGAATATTCTGATGATGATGGAGAGATGAATGCTCTACCAGCGAAGAAATCACGAAGGAAACAGGCTCCAGGATCTTGTTTTTTTAAAGAAATTGGGATTTGGGCAACCCCCAAATTCTAAGTTTCATCATACATACAAGGGAATGTAGGACATCAATTAAGACATGGAAGGCATTAAAAGGTTTATATGAAATAGTAAATAGAATTAGAGTGCTATTTATTAAGAGCAGGCTTCTTTCAATTAATATCAAAGAAAATGAAAACGTTATTGATTATATGTCTAGAATTAAAGGTTTAAAAGATAAGTTAGGTAATATTGGCAATGAAGTATCATATAATGAGCTACATAATATAAAATTAAATAGCATATTGCATGGATATCACATGGATATCAAGTATTTCCATCATCCATGTAGTGAGATAGAAAACACCTTTGTAAGATCACTTGATAGGGATCCTTATTCAAGTAGAGGAAATGAGGAATAATGTTGACAATATATTTCAAAATCTAATCCAAGATTTAAGGGATAAGGTCAAGCAGCGATATAAGGGAAAGTTATTACTAAAGAACAAAGGAGGAAAGCCTCACATGAAAATGCATCCAAGTGACATTTTATCAAAGACAACTAAACATGCGAAGAAGAATGGTACATGTAACTATTATGATATATTTTGACACTAGACTTATAAATGAAAGGAATGGGAGATTTATGAATTCAATATAGAAAATGAAAAGCAAATTTATTAAGAGAAGCAAAGGTAAATGAAAATATAAAAAAATGTAGATATAGCTCTAGCAATAGAAACTAATAATTAGAATACATTATTCATAAATGTGAAAACATCTTTTTTTTCCGAAAGAAATACAAAAATATCTATTGATATACCTTACCATACATACTATTTTAAAATATATAATGACAAACTAATAATAATTTAAATTGATTTAAGTAATTATAAATTTTATGAAATAAACCACTAAAGTAATGTATTCATACAATGTTTCATGAAGCAAATAAGAAAATAATATATATACTAAAGATTAAGGAAAATGTGTACTCCTCGATTTGAGTAATGACAAATTAAAGTTTGAAAATTGAATTTGTAAAATGTGAAGCGAAATGGATCATCACGTGTGAGTCATGGCGTAAGGAATTGTAGTGGCAGGCCTATACGAAGTTGGTGTAACTTTTGGACGAGTCATGGTCATCACAGTTTCACGTCACATTTGCTTGGAATGCGGTCCAAGAAAAAAGTAATGTAACGTGGTCATTTTGGCTACATGTCACATTGGCGAGGCACGATTAGTTAAAAGAAAATAACTATTAATAGTGCATCGATATTTCCCACAATTATATATATATATATATAAATAATAATAATATATATATAATATTATATATATATAAATATAGATATGGATATATATATATATATTATATAATATATATATATATATAATTATTATTTAGCCAAACAACTTAGCAAACATCTTTTCCACAATTAAATATAAATATATATTTATATTAATAATTTAATATAGTCATTCTGGTTACATGTCACATTGGTGTGGCACGTTTAGCTGGAAAAAAATAACTGTTAGTAGGGCTTCGATATTTCAACAGAAAAATGACACTACTTATTTTCACCCTATCTTTTATTTCAAACTTTGTATGTCCATCCCATTATAAATAAATAAGCATGTAACAAAAAACATATATTAATGGGGCAGGCGACCATGACCCCGCCGCCCTCGAAACCTCCATTGTACATATGTATTAACATATAGGGGGCGGGCAATCAACCCTACCGCCCCTCCACATTACTCACATCAAACAGCTGGTGGAAGATTGGGGAGTAGGCCACCCGACCAGCGGAACCACCCCCATTACACTTTAATTCAACAGTTTTATAACAAAAAAATGAGGGGCAGGATTTGATCCCCCGACCCCTCCTCAACCATCCTCCAAACTTAACCAATGCGCCAATGGTCCTCTTTGGGGCATCTGCCCACAAAAAAATATATAAACCCTCATTTCATTAGTGTTCTCAGGCAAAGGAGAGCATGTTTTTCGACACATATTACTTTTTTATTAATGTGTAGGTGGAACCATGAGCCCAGAGAAGAGGCAGATGGAACCATGACTGAGCCAAATTTTTAGGAGGGCGAAATTTTGCCAGTGTCCAAATTGGACAGATTTTATGTCGATCTTACACCTCTCAGTGACACGAACCTGATCATGCAATCATAATTTTGATTTGAGTAGCAACATCAAAGGACCCGGAGGAGGGAATCTTTGAGGAATCTAGGGGGAATCTAAAAGATTCCTTAAGCCCTAGATTTTCACTCTCTCAAAATTCAGAAATTTGACAGTCAATTTCACACTATTCGATGCCACAAATCTGATGGTGCATTCAGATTTCCCATTTGATCATTTCATTTTTCGGCCACTTTTCTAAGTGGGATGCAGATGTCAGCATTCAATGTGCAAGCAACCATTTCCATGAGATTCGACGCCATGAGATTGATGGTATGACCAACTTCAGTAGATTGACATCCTTTTCTTCAGATGGCCCTAGGATGTGAGGTATATGCAGTGTGTTCATGTACTTCTTTTTGCTATGAGATGCATTGTGCTGCATAGATCCCTGTTTGATGGTTGATGTGGGATCTTGTTTCTTACTTGTTTCATGATTCCTACTTGACGTGATGTGGAATCATTTATCGGATGTACTTGTTGTCATGATTCGTCATGTTTTGTTTGAGATTCCTTTGTCGTTATGATGATGGGATACTCATGTGTCACCATGTATGTTTGCATTGAGATCCCTTTTATGCCATGTTGGCGGGATGCTCATTATCACATGCATGAGTTTATGTCATACTGATAGGAGTCCTTTTTTTGAATGAGAGTGATCCGGTTTCGGGTGTGAAGAAGGACCCTTCCAACATCTTTTACTTTCGTGATGTGTTAAAATAGCTTTTTAAAAGAACATTAATGAATACATCTGCATGGAGAAAAGAAGAGGAACATATCAATCACCAACACATGAAAACATAAGCCATTGATAACGGATTTCGTCCAAGATGGACTACGCCTCTGGGCCCTGGTGTGAAGATGGTGTAGGCCGTTGCATTAAGTGTTTTTAATAATGGTGATGTACACAGAGATGATGTCTCGATCATACAAGGAAAAATTCCCTCACACAGGAGTAGCTCTAGGGGATGTTCCAAAACTAGAACTCTTAATCAAAAATCCTATCAGTATGACACAAAAAACATGCATGGTGCGCATCCCACCAACATGGCACAAAAAGGATGTCAAGGCAAAACACGTGCATGATTTCAACAAGAGTATCCCAACAACATATAACAAGGGATCTCACGCTTCAAATTACATAGATAACCATAAACACAAAGATGCAGCAGAAATAATACTTCATTTCATTAATGTAAAATACTGAAATATGCTTACAAACAGAGATGGAAATAAACTAGCTAGGGCGATGGTAGGTTATCTCTAAGAAGAGATGTGGCACCTATATGCCTCTAAACTGCCTTACAATGAGGCTCAAGGGCCTTTTTATTATTGAACAATAAGAGCAAACCCTAAACAACCAAAACCCTAACCTGAGGAGATGTAACACCAAGAGTTTATGGGCCCCGTTGGGGTGAGTTGGACAGCCAATTTCCCAGGGTCGTGACTTGGTCATATGATCTCCATTTCATGTGCATGATAACCCATTGGAAAGATCTCTCTGAGGACTACGACAGAAAAGATGATTTTAGACAGAAAATCGCTACGGTATATTTCCAAGAAAACGTCGTTTAGGGCCTCAAAACGGCTTCAGAAGTTTAGGACTTGAAAAGCTGCTAAAATAGTAAGTTGTGCTACAATTAAGAAAACTGAAAAACTGAAAGAAGCAATGGTGGGGGTGCAAGTGGAATTGGTGGGTGGCCACCAATATCCACCTGGATCATTCCTCCCCCCTTAGGAAGCAATAGTCCCCATTGCATTGAGTTCCTCCATGAGATGAGGAAACTTTTTTTGAACTTGGTCCCTGGTGAGCCACTTGCCCTGGTGAAGGAGTTGGCCTGCTATGACAACTCGATACAGTTGGATTTTCTGCTGGTGAGTGTGCTTGATTTGTGTGTCCATGATCTGATCAGTTGTAGCTTGTTCCATTCAATATGGATTTAACTCTATGGGTGTCAGATGTTCTGCAATGTCAGATATGTCTAGTAATGGTGGAAAGTATGGCCGAAGGTAGTCCACATTGAACACTAGGTGCAGGACAAGGAACGGGGCAATGCTGAGCTCAAATGCATTGTCTCCCATAGCCTTTCTAATGGTGTAAGGACCATATCAGAGTGGTCTGAGTTTCCAATAGGCTCAGGTAAGGCGTTCCTTTTTCAAATGCAAACAGACTTTGTCACCCACCTAAAACTTGTGTGGCACCTGATGTTGATCATGTTGCTGCTTGTTCTTGGCATTTGATTTCTCCATAATTTCATGGACTTGTTGGTGAATATGTTGTATGTGCTCAATGAAGTTGTTTGCTTTATCTATTTTGGACTGGACATGACTCGAATCTGTGTGAGTAGCTGCAAATGGCATGGCGACATCAATAAGACATAGTGGTTGGAATCCCAAGCCCACCTAAAAAGGGTTATGGCTAGTCGAGCTATGGAGAGCCCAGTTGTAGCTGTTCTGAACGTAGGGGAGGATCTCATCCCATGTGTGTGGATTCTTTGAGTTGTACATGCACAGAATGTGTACGATAATCTTGTTGACAACCTCTGTCTGGCCATCAGTTTGAGGATGGAAGGTTGTGGACTTAGTGGGTTTGGTGTCTAGCATCGACCAGAGACTGGACCAAAATGTACTGAGGAACCTACTATCCCGATCTGAGATGATAGACTGTGGGATCCCAAAGTGTACCCACACTCATTCAAAGAAGAGTTTAGCAATGGCTTCGATTGTGATATTCTTCTTGCAGGCCGTCATAATGGCCATCTTCAAGAACCTGTCAACGACCACAAAAACATAGTCGTTTCCATGCTTAGTGGAAGGAAGGCCTGACATGTAATCCATGAAGATGGATTCCCAAGGTCAACTAAGGGTAGGCAGCATGGTATAGAGGACTTGCTTCTTGATGGTCGGTTTGGCAATGGTGCAGGAAGTGCATGATTTGTTGTACTTCCCGACATCCTATCGAAGATTCGGCCAATAGAAATACTTCTGCAGTACTGCCACTGTTTTCTTGACCCCGAAATGCCCAACAACTTGACTGTAGTGTGCTTCCCAAATCATCTTGGCACGCTATCTTGAAGGAACACAAAGCTGACCCAGGTGGCATAACAGGCCATCCTAGAGGTGAAAATATAGAACATGCTAACCCTCCAAGAGTGTTTGGTATGTGTGGCAGAATTCTGGGTTGGTTTTGTAGAAAAGTGGCCAATCAGAAGTTTGTGCCCACAAGAGTTGAGCACGGTGGTTAGCGCCATGATCGGTGGTCGACTGAGGCAATCTGCAACATTATTGGTGCTTCCCTTCTTATACTTGATATTCAAATGGAATTGTTGCAAGTATGTGGACCACTTCTAATGGCAATCATTTTGCAATTTCCCTTGGGTTTGTATGAACTGTAGGAGTCGGTGGTCTGTGTGGATGACCGCTTCCTTCCCCAAAATGTAATGCTTCCATTGTTGGCAGGCTTGGACAATGGAATGCATCTCTTTGTCATAAGTGGGATACTTCTGGACTGTGTTTGACAGTGTCTCACTGTGATATGCCATTGGATACCCGTGTTGAGTAAGGATTGCCCCAATAGCATAGTCAAAGGCATCTATCTCAACCTCAAATGGTTGTTTCAAGTCTAGTAATGCGAGCACTGGTGCTGAGAAGAGGTGATCTTTCAGCTCTGTTAATGACTTCTATTGAGATTCAAACCAAAAGAATTTTTCTTTCACTCCTCCCTTGCTGACTTGACTCAAGGGCCAAGTGATATGTGAAAATCACAACACGAACCTGTGGTAGAAGTTGGCAAGACCTAGAAAGCTGCGGAGCTCTGCCAAAGTCGTTGGAGATGGCCAATCTCGAATGACTTGGATCTTGGATGGATCCACATGCACCCCTGTTCATCAATAATGTATCTCCCAGATACTGAACTTGGTTCATGCCAAAAGTGTATTTCTCCAAATTGGCACATAGCTTGTGTTGCCGCAGTGTTTGGAGAACCTGTCGGATGTGGTGGAGGTGCTCTTCCCAACTCTGGCTGAAGTTCAGAATGTCATCCAAGTATACCACTACAAATGAGTTGGTGAATGGCCGCAAGATGTCATCCATTAGCCTCATGAAGGTTGTAGGAGCATTCGTCA
>APFE030693113.1:0-17860 GCA_000404065.3 Pinus taeda | reverse complement strand
GAGATCAACCTGCGTATATGCTCTTTTGACTTACAGAAACTGCGTGTATACATGCCTTCACTTCACTAAACCTGCGTACAAATCTAGAAAGATAATTTACCCCTTCAAATGATCAGATATTAGTTTACCCAGATTACCAGATTTATAGATAAAGCAAGCACCACATAGAAGAGATCAAAATCATACAAAGATACTATCATTCAAGCCTTAAGATTTTGACCCATCAAAAGAACTTATCCTTCTCCTTGCGCTCAGGTTCCTTCTTCCTTCAGGTCCAGATCTGCACCATAACCCAATCACCGTATTCCAGATCTAGCACTTTATCAGATATTCAATGATTCAGGTCATCCCTTGCCAAATGATCTCCTTCCTCTTTTATAACCTTAGGCCTTTCACAATACCATGGTCCAAAAACCATAACAATTCAATACCATGGACCCAATACTTGGGATCAACGCTTATGATGAGATACCATGGCCCAAAACCATAGGTTCAAATACCAAGGACTAAATGCCATGGACCAAAAATAAGTTCTCCCACATGTACACGCTTTTCCTTGCATGAAAGTGCGTGTATACACATACGTGCCTTGGGAACGTCCAACCCACATGTATACGTGGCTTTGTCAAAGTGAACCTGCGTATATGTATTTTTCTTCTTTCTGAGTGCCTGAACTATCATCTGTAACCATAGTGTGTTGCCATCAAGGACAACACTAGTGCCATAGTGCCAAATCTAATCCATAATGCCAACACCAAATCCTTCATTGCAAATGAGTTTGCCAATTTCCTTTTGAGCACATTTATTTCCTGCATGTTAGAACCTTACCAACAAGCATGTCATCTACATACAATAACAATATAATATAGCTGCCATCATTTTTCCTTTGAGATAAAACACAATGATCAGAGTGACACCTAGTATTAGCCTTGTTCAGACATAAACCTGTCAAATTTTAGATACCACTACCTTGGAGCCTGTTTTAAGCCATATAAGCTCTTCTTCAACCTGCACACTAGTTTCTCCTTCCATTTTACCTCATATCCTTGTGGCTACTTCATATATATCTCAGCCTCCAAATCACCATGGAGAAATGTTGTCTTTACATCTAACTGCTCAAGATGTAAATCTTCAGCTGTTACTAGACTTAGAATAGTTCTGATTGAAGTCATTTTCACAACAGGAGAAAATATCTCATCAAAGTCTATACCCTTTTTCTGTGCAAACCCTTTCACCACAAGTCTAGCTTTATATCTTTTTCTACCTCCATCTTCTTCCTTCAACTTGTAAAACCATTTACTCTGCAATGTTGTTTTACCTGCAGACAACTTGACTAGGTCCCAAGTCTGGTTCTATGCTAAGGAGTCCATCTCTTCTTTCATAGCTTGCTCCCACTTCTTCCTGGTTTCTACCTGCACTACTTCTTCATAACATTCTGGTTCACCAGAATCAGTCAACAATAGATAATATAGTGAAGGAGAGTATCGTTCAGGGGGTCTACTTATCCTAGTAGATCTTATAACAACACTTTCAGGTGTTTGAAGTGCTTTTTGTTGTTGTGGTTGTTGTTTTGGCTGTTGATCATTATGATTTTCAAGCACCATCGCTTTTCCTGTGATATTGTCAAGCACTGTGTATTCTTTGTTTTCTTTTTCCTATTTATTTTCCTGTAGCTGATCCTTATACAAAATTTTTTCATTGAATATAACATCTCTGATCCTAATGATTTTGTGTTTTTCATAATCATAAAAGCGATAACCAAAACCATTAACACCATATCTAATAAAGGTACATTTCTTTCATTTTTCCTCAAGCTTTGTTCTATTTTCTTTGTTAATGTGGACAAAGGCTTCATAACCAAAAGTCTTTAAAAAAGATTAGTTCACCTTTTTACCTGTCCATGCCTCCTCTGGAATACTGCCATCCAAGGAACTTGAAGACCCTTTGTTTATTAGATAAATAACAGTATCTACAGCATCTACCCAAAATTGTAAAGGCAATCGTGCATGCAATCTCGTGCACCTTGCACGCTCCATGATTGTCCTATTCATCCTTTCTGACACACCATTTTCTTGTGGTGTTCCTAGAACTGTCTTCTCTCTACAAATTCCATTCTCTGAACAATACCTATCAAACTCTTTGTTGTAATATTCACCTCCATTATCTGATCTGAGACACTTCAACCTTTTTCCTGTCTCATTTTCAACCAAAGCTTTCCATTTCTTGAAAATATCAAATACATCAGATTTATTTCAAATACAATAAATCTAGGTTTTTCTGGTTGCATCATCAATAAAAGTAACATAATAATGAGAGCCACCAAGAGATGATACTTGAGCAGGTCCCCATACATCTGTATGCACAAGCTCTATTTTTTCACTCTTCTTTTCTTTCCCAACATAAAGGAATCTGACTCTCTTCTGTTTTCCATAAACACAATTCTCACAGAATTTTAAATCAACATGCTTCAAACCTGGCAACAATTTTCTTGAGTGAAGAATCTACATCCCCTTCTCACTCATGTGCCCGAGCCTATAATGCCATACTGTCGTATCCTTTCCTGTAGAGGTTAAAGCATTAAAAAAATTAGAAATACCATTGCATAAATACAATGTACCGACCTTTCCTCCTTTTGCTATTACCAGGGATCCTTTTGTGACCTTCTAGGTTTTATCTGTGAAAGTAGTTACGCAACCTTCACCTCCCAACTTCCCTATTGAAATTATATTTTTCTTCATATCTGGAACATGCCTTACCTCCTTCAATATCCATTGATTTCCATTCTGATGTTTTATGAAAACTGTACCCATTCTAATGATTTTACAGGGTTTATCATCACCCAATCGAACCTGTCCAAAATCTCCTTGAACATAATCATGAAAATGCTTTTTATCAGGTGTTGCATGGAATGAGGCCCCTGAATCTACCACCCAGGCATCAATAAAATTTTCTAGTGAAAGAATCAAAGCATCTTGCAACACATCACCTGTTATATTCACTTCATGATTAGTTTCTTGATGTGTGTCTCCTTATTTTCCCTTTCGAGACTTGCAGTCTTTCGTCAAGTGTCCTTTCTTCTTGCATTTCTAGCACACTATCCTCGATTTGGACTTAGATCTACCTTTTATTTACTTACTGTGATATCTTGGGCTCTTTCCACTTTCCATTTTTCTTCCCCTAGTCTCTGCAGTCAAAGCATTACCTAATGTCTCACCAAAGCTTTTCCGTCGCATTTCCTCGCTAAGGATTTCACCTACAACATCGTCAAACTTTAAAGTGGTAGATCTAGAGACAGAGTTACTAATGGCCATAACTAAACCATTCGAACTTTCTTGCAATGAGCACAGAAATAACAGAGCCCTAACTTCATCATCAAAAGTTACCCATACAAAACTTAATTGACTTGTAACTGTATTAAAATCATTTAAATGATCTGCAACAGATCCACCTTCTGACATCTTCATATTAAACAAATGCTTCATAAGAAATACCTTATTTGAGGCCGAGGGTTTTTCCTATAGTTTGGCCAATGTTGACATTAAACCCTCTGTTTTCGTTTCCTTTGAAATATTAAATGCTACCAACGCCACTAGGCATAGCCGTATTGTTCCAATTGCCTTTCTGTCAAGAATTTTCCATTCTGTGTCTGTCATACTCATCGGCTTCTTTTTCTTTCCACTCAATGGTAGGTACAGATCTCTCTAATACATATAATCTTCCATCTGCATCTTCCACAGCTGGTAGTTTTGGCCGTTGAATTTTTCAACCCTAAACCTACCATCTTTCGTCATTGTTCCCACTCGAATGAGGAACCCTCCTCTCCTGCAAGTTTATTAGCCAAATTGACCTTCGGCTTTGATACCAGTTGTTAGAAAATTATATATTACAGAGCAATGGAACACATAAAATATTGTAGAAATATAAACCTAGAAAATTCACAAAACAAGAGAGACACAGATATACGCGGTTCACCCAGTTTGGGCTACATCCACAGAGAAACAACCAGTCCTTCCTTTTATGTTATCCAACAAACTGAAGAGATACAACCTATAGCATATCTATTGTAACTCCCTCTTAGGTCTCAATATCCTCTCTCTTCCTCACTCAAAATACAGATATACATAAATGCAATACAATTCCCTCATATATAGTGAGGGGTTGCCTTCTAGGGCAAAATACCCTAAATTAAACATAACTTCCACCATCAGATCATCTGCCTAATGAATGAGCTAGATTGACTAGAAATTACTAGACTTTTACAAGGCAATTTTACATCTATTTTTAGCTTCGGGGGTGCTGGCCCCGAACCCCCATGGGGGGGGACAAGTCCCCCCCATGTGGAGGGGTGTACAATCTTCCTAGGGTATACATCTAGCTGAGACCTTTGA
Source organism: Pinus taeda (assembly GCA_000404065.3). Classification (NCBI taxonomy): domain Eukaryota; kingdom Viridiplantae; phylum Streptophyta; class Pinopsida; order Pinales; family Pinaceae; genus Pinus; species Pinus taeda. The sequence continues at coordinate 13,472 of APFE030693113.1, read as the reverse complement.
ATACGGAAGATAATCAGGCTCCACACCCAACAAAAACCTAATCATGAATTAGTTACCCCTAAGAAGGGTTTGCCAATCATTAACCCTTATAAATGAAAATTATTTCTTGGAACATAAGGGGCCTCAATAGTAGAGGTAAACAACAATACCTTATAGATCAAATCAGAAAGGAAATTCCAACGATTGTAATTATACAAGAAACGAAATTGGCAGAGGAAAAAATACATAAAATAATTAGTTTTTTTTGGAAAGGATGTGAACACATGTGCATAGAAACTCTTGGGAATGCAAACAAGATAACAATATGGTGGAACTATCAACTAGTTTTATTTCAGGAATGGTTTGCTTCATACATAATTCTAACTAGTAAATTTTTATGTTTGGGAGTGAAAGAATCTGTCTTCCTATCAACGATCTATGGTCCCTCTATCCCTTTAGATTTATTTTTTTGAAGTAGATGTAGGCTGCGAAACAATTAGTAGGTAATTAATTGTGGGTTGTAGGTGTCTATTTTAATATCATCAGATAAGTCCGGGATAAAAAGGGCATTACTCATATGTTGGATTCTTTATAAGTGGAATTCGATGAATTTATAAAAGCTCTCTGCGTGGTGGATATTCCTACAATAAATGGATGCTTAACATGGACTAATCGCAAGGAGGGAAGGAATCAAGTTGCTTGTTGACTAGACGATTTTTTTTTTTATGAAGCAATTATAAAAATATATTTATTTATTGAAGCCTCTACATTGTCATGTATGGGTTATGATCATTGGCTAGTTAGGTTGGAAATTGATTTAAAGGAAACTCCATTGAATAGACCTTTTCGATTAAAAATTTTATGGTTTCAGTTGGAAAGTTTTATGGACCTGCTAAAGGAATGGTGGGAAGAGATACTATTGAAGGTCACTCTAAGACAAGAATATTTCAACTAAAATTGAAACATTTGAAATCTCACATTAAAACCTAGAATAAAACAGCCTTTGGAAATATCTTTAAAGATAAGAGAGAGTTGGAAAACAAGATGTCACTCATTCAACAAAGGATTATATGGGAGGGTAGAACCACAAAGCTGGAATTGGAGGAGGAACATACTTTTTATAAGTTAGAATAAATACGGAATCAGGACAAGATATTATGGAATCAAAAATCCAGGATCCAATGGCTAAAGGAGGGGGATTGAAACACTAAGTTTTTTCATAATGCTATGATACATCATATTCACCACTGAATATTCTCCATTCCTGATAGGGATGGTGGGAGGGAACTTTCAGAATATGGTATCGAAGGCGAATTAGTTAATCATTTCAATGATATATGGATTGAGACCATTCTGAGCTCATCTACATATACCACCTCCGTAATTAATCATATTCCAAGAATGATTAGTAACAAAAAAAAAAAATCACTGATGAGACCTATATCCTTGTCAAAAATAGAAGCAATAGTTATGATTATGCCAAAAAATAAGGCACCAATACCAGATGGTTACACAACATATTTCTATCAGGCTTGCTAGAGTTTTTTAGGAAAATAATTTCATGAAGTAGTGGGAGAATCAAGGCACACTATGAACATAATCCCAAAATTGAACACTACCTTCATTTTGTTAGTACCAAACTAGGAAATTCAGAGATTCTAGAAGGCTTTAGACCCATATCATTATGTAATGTAATTTATAAGATCATTTCTATACTTATAGAAAATAGAATTAAGTCATTGTTGTCCATCTTGATATCTCTAGCTCAAACTAGTTTTGTCGAAGGTCGACAGATTGTGTATGGAATCATAGTAGTACAAGAAATAATTCACTCATTGAAAAAGTCTAAGCACCCACGTATGTTCATAAAGTTTGATTTATCCAAGGCATATGACATAATTAGTAGGTATTTTTTATTACAAGTTCTACAAGCTTTTTGTTTTTCAAAGCAATGGCTGGAGTGGGTGGGATCACTATCCCCAATACCTTTTTTTCTATATTGGTTAATGGGTCACCTTCACAAACCATACATCCTTCTAGAGGTATCAAGCAGGGAGATCCTTTGTCTCCATTTCTTTATATTCTAGCTATGGAAGGACTTGGGAGAATGCTCCAAACATAAGGAGATTATGACTATATATATGGCCTTCAATTGTGTGGGATGGACTTTCCAGTGACCAATATTTATTTTTTTGATGATGTAATATTGTTTGGTTTACCTACATAGAGAGAGGTGGAAAGAATGAACAATATTCTTCAAACTTTTATGTCATCCTCTCGAACTGAGTTGAACAAAGACAAAACAAAAATGTTCATTTTCAACTATCTAGAACATGTTCAAAAAATGCTCTATCATGCAATGGTATATACTATAGGACTTCTATCATCTAAGTATTTGGGAGTACTAATTGTATGGAATTATCATAAAGCGTCTACTTGGGAAGAGATTCTGGAGAAGACGTGAAGTAGAGTGAATAATTGGGTGCTCAAGCTCCTAAATTTCCCCAGTCATCTTCTCATGACTAAAGCAGTTCTTCAAGCACTACAAAAATATCAAATATCACTAATGCCCCTCCCAAGCATTGTGAGTCAAACACTAAGATCACTTTGGACACATTTTTCATGGAAAGCTTTAACAAAAACATGAAAGTGGGCCTTGGTTGCATGGGAGAAGTTGATTTTACGAAAATTGTGGTGGTTTGGACCTTTGGGATCCCTTTCTTATTACAAAATATTATGCTATGAAGGTATGGTAGTCAGGAGCGTAGGGACACAATCAAATTTGGAAATGAATTTGGGAAAGGAAATACATGGCCCTCACTTCACAGGTTGATAGATTATAATATGAAGATCATATAAAAGGTTCAGAAATATCGAACTAGGTTAATGAGGAAAATGGTTTGGTGAAGAAATTTTCTTTTTGGGAGACAAGAGATGGTAAAACTATGTCTTTCTAGGAGGACTCATGTCAACAATATCCCCATCTAGTCGAGAGAAGGAATCTCTAGGATATAAAAATGTGGACAAAATCCTAAGGATCCTTCAAAGTAGCAAATTACTAGAATCCGACGAATTCACCAGTTGGTTGGAGATGGTGGAAAACACAATCAGATAGGCCAAATTCAGATGACTTTTTACCTTGGGAAGATTTTTATCAATACCTTCAAAGTATACAAATAATAATACCTTTCAAAATAGATATGTTGCATTGGTGGAAATGACAATCTGGAACCTTTTCTCTAGGAAACATTTATTCTTTATTACTTCGAGCTTAGCCTCAGTTGGATATCCATATATGGGGTAATATTTGGAATAAAATTGGATGGCCCAAAGTCTCCACTTTTCTTTGGATGAAAACATGGGATTGTACACCAACTTGGGATCTCTTGCAAAGGAAAGGATTTGAAGGTCCATCAAGATGTTTGTTATGTCTATAGGGAGAGGTGACACCAAACCATTTATTCATATCTTGAAATTTCTCACAGCAATTGTGGAAGTTTTTTCATGTTTTATTTAACCAAGACTTTCCAAATTCATTGTAATCCAAGGTATAATGGTTGGAGAATGGCTTCAAAATATGTTTATGAATCCATGAGTATTGAAAGCATGACACTTAATTTTTGGATTTTATGTATGGAATTTGTGGAAGGAAAGGAACCTGAGTGTGCTTGATGGTAAATGCATACCTTTCTATATGGTGCAAAAGTTAATTTGTAATAATATTAAGGAATCTCTAATAACATATCCTTCTGATCTGGGAGATGGAAAACTATTTGAATTATTTTTATTGTGGTGAAACTACCAATAACCTAGTAGCATTTTTTGGAGTTAAAAAAAGGTATTCAAATAGCATAAAGGAAATGGATACGGTTGTAATAAACCCATGGGAACTCCAAAATAGCAATCAATATGGTGCAAAAACGCTTACTAGGTCATCCATTAGATAAACTTATCTATAGTTGGAACCTTCAGGAAGCTGCAAATAACATAAGAGAATTACTGCTAACTTTTTATTAGTTTATCCCTGTACACACTAAGAGGGAAGGTAATAAGGTAGTGATTTTTTTAGCCAAATGGGGAAGTGGTGGGAGAGATGTAGTAATGGACAAGGAATGGAATGAATGGCTACATCATGACTCTATCTCAGAATTGAAATAATGGGTGGAACATGATAGGAAATGAGTAAATGTGAGGATCCTTGATGGGGGTACTTTACCATTTTCAGATCATCAGATCATCTAACGTTTCCATTTTTTGGCAAATAAAATATCCCTTCGTCCATGAGTGACATATAAATGGTTTATATGGCCTATTTGGAGGTGTCCCTCGGTGAACATACCATTGCCTCCACTTACTGAGACTTAGAACATGCATGGTTTTATTTTGGTTTACATAGTGACTCCGTATGGTGGAGGTGTCTTCACATTATATACACGAGGGTTTAGGGTTTAGGTGTCTTCACATCTCCATAATTGAGTTTTATATATTTAATAATTGGTAATGTTTTTTAATATAAGAGTGGAATTAATAATTTTTAATATATTGAAATATATTTATTTTAGATTTTTAATTTGTATATAAATTATTTTTAAAAATAAATTTAAAATTAAAATTTATATATATAAATGAAATAATATAACTAAATTTTTATTAATTTTATGTTATATAATTTATATTTATATAAATAAAATATAACTTTCACTATTAAGAACAATTATACATGTTGTCTTTTTCTAGATGAAGCGGGTGTTCAGAATAAAATTGGGTTTATTTAGCATCTAAATCTTAAGTTGTGTAGCTGTCCTTGTGATTTGTTTATATATATCTATATATATAGTAGATAGATAATGGATTTATTTATGTAGAGTTAGAATAAGTAAATGAAAAGTAATTATTTATTTTAATTTTGTAATAAAATAATATTATTTATAAAGATTTTAATATTATATAAATTAATAAAGCTAAAATTTATTATAATTAGTACAATAATATAAAAATTGTTGGTAAATTTTGATAGGACATTAATTTATAATAAGGCATCAAAATAAATAATTATATATCTCCAACGTTACTAAAAATTAAACAAAAAAAAAATAAAATAAAATAAATTAGAATTTTTATTTAAAACAATAGTATTATTATTATTGATAAAAAGAATTAACATATAAGTTAAATATATATACATTTCGAAAAAATATGTAACAATTTTTTTAACTATAGAGGATCACCCTTATTTTATTATGGAAAACCTTAACATGTAAGTAGGCTAGTTACAATATAATGATTTATCAATACCCCATGTCTTAAAAAATCATAACTCATTTCATATGATATTTGTTCATATGACATTTTTTAATTAATAAATTTAATTAATAGGAAAAAAAAAAATGCATAACTTACTTTAAAAATTAAATTCCAATCTTACTTGTATATACTATTAAAAATATTTTAAAATAATTATGGAAATTAAATCCCATTATCCACCTAATAATTAAATTAAACTACAAATCTTATTCCAAATAAAAATGCTATATAAAATTTAATTTATAAAATACTATATTCAATATTCATAAAAAAAAAAAAAAAAAACAACCATTCATTCTTTCTTAAACTTAAAATAAATTTACCAAACATTTTTTCCCCATAAAATTTCATTTTATTTTTAAAATTTAACTTTACATCTTTAACTAAAACACTAGCAAAGATATATAACAATAGGCTGATTACCTTTACCCTCTCTATCCTTTAAAATTTACTTGTGGTTATCTATTTATAAATGATATTAATGCACTTTGATGCTATGAGCAAAGCAAAATTTCATAGAAATGAGTTTCATAGATCTCCATAGTGAGTTCTATCTATTTAATAATTGAAATATGTCTAATATAAGAATGGATAATAATCTTTAATATTTTTTAAATTATATTTATTTTTTTAATTTGATTTTATTGAATTATTTAAAATGAATTAGGAAATTTATAATTTATTAATGGTATAGATTAAATAAATATAACTAAATTTTATTAACTGCGATGAGAAATATTTTATGTTCAATCTAGCAGGTGAACGAGACGCAAAAAGATAATATCCTTCTCCTTAATGCTAAATAAAATAATTTATATATATAGAATATATAAAACTTATTTTTTAAAACATAAATTTAGAAAAAAAAAAAAAAAAAAAAAAAAAAAAAAAAAAAAAAAAAAAAAAAAAAAAAAAAAAAAAAAAAAATCTATAAAAATATATATTTTGAAATGTAATTTCATATTTTATTTAAAAAATAATATTTTAATGTATTAAAAATGTTTATTCCAATAAATTTCTATTTAAATAATAATTAAAAAATTCCATTTAAATAAAAATTTTCCCAAAATTAGAAATACTGATAATCAAAATAAAAATATTAATAATTTAATAATCAAAATAAAAATATTAATAATCCATTGTTAAATAGAAAAATAAAAAATTCCATAACCAATTTTATCAACAAAAGTTTTTCACAAAACTATGTATATGAAAATCCATCTCTCAAAGAATCAATCCTTTAACACCCAACTCTGTCTTCCCTTTATTTTCACAATGAAAAAAGCTAGATTGCTATTAATTCATTATGAGAAGAAAGAGTACATCATAAAACTATTATGATAATCACATAGTTATGTTGAACGTTGACTAACCAAATCTTAATAGAGGTAGGCAAAATCAAAGCCCAAGACTACCAATCCCCATCAAATGTTCAGAATCAAAAGAAGACAATATATGAGTCATCAACAGCTAAAGAGGTCCAAAAAATTTGGAGTACCAAGCAGAATAGAGAAATCATAGAACAGGGGGCATGATACATACTAGATTGGAGGAGAGGAGTAAGAGAGTTATGTACCCAACATAATGAATTCCTAAATATGGCGAATTTTGTCTCCCACTATTATACTCATCATCCAGACTTTGTTTCGAGAAGCAAGGCCATTTTGTGATAGCGAATCAGCAACTTTGTTTTTTCCTCTGTCGATATGTATGATAGAATAGTCCTTTCTATAATTCCTAATAGATTCAATCTTGTTCAACCATCCCAAAAGGTTGAGATTTTATATGACGTGAATAGACCGAACATGATCGATTATAACCTTAGAATCCCCGAATATTTGCAGATCTTGGATGTTGAGAAAGTCACAAATGATGAGAAGACCTGCTAGTGCCTTAACCTCAGCTTTGTTATTCGATCCTTTACCTCAGTTCCAAAATATTTCAATATGCTGACCCTCCATAGGGATGATATAGACCCCACATGCACAACAACCACTTTGGGCCGCCCCATCAAAATAGGTCTGTGGGACGCTGGAGGGATCCAGAGAGATTGCCTTCTTACCACCCATTCTTAGGATTTTTTTGGAGAAAAGATGAGCATTGAACTGAGAGAGAATGGATTCATAAACGGAAACATAATCTTCCATCTTTGAATGAAATAGGGCTCTATTTTTCCATTTCCATATGGCCCATAAGGACAACAAGGTAATGGGTCTCCAGTCTATTTTCATATTACCCCACCATTTAAAAGCTTTGATGATGGAGGGAAAAGAGATATTGCTTAACCCGAAATGGACGGCCAAATTTTGCCATATATTTTGTGATTGAGGACAGAGTAGGAAGATATGAAGGTTGCTTTCTACGTTTGACTTGCATAAGGGGCAAATGGCCAGTCCACTCCAGTTCCCTTTTTGGAGATTATTCCATGTAAGGTTCTTGTTGTGGAAAACAAGCCATGCAAAAATGATGATCTTGAGGGAGCAACCTGTTTTCCAGAATGAGGATGGGAAGATGTTATTTAGTTGATCAAGGTCCATGATATGGAGCTGGAGATAGATATGTTTTACATATATAGTCGATCTTCCTCCAAAAACCTTCCATATTAGCTTGTCCTGAGCTTTTGAACGGAAACTACCCTTGTTCCTCATAGTTGAAATGATCTGGTTCCATTGGAGAGCCATCTCATCATTGAGATCCAACTCCAATGCTAACTTCCATATAGGGATGGATCCCTCCCATCTGAGAATAGCCTTGTCCCAAAAAAGGATCCCTCTATGCTGCAAGGCCCAAAGTAACTATTGTGAAATGATATTTACCTCATCACCCCCTGCAATGGCATCAAATCCAATAATGATCTTTTTCCCTGACTGGAAACTCCATATTAGAGTTTGGAGGAAGAAATGCATGATTTTTCGAAAACTTCTCAAGATTGCAGAACTTTGAGAGGTTCTGATAGTGCCTCGCCTATACCAGAAAGTTATGTCTCTATTATCCATATACTTAGATTTGTTGGCCTTGCTCCTAATAGAATCTCCCAAAACTACTTTCCATAAAGATTTACAAAGAAGGGCTTTGTGAAACAGATTTAGGTCAATGATACCCCAGCCCCCCATTATTTTTGAATGAGCCAACATAGAGAGTTTTGCTAGGTGAATTTTTTTTTCCTCTCTGTTTCCACCCCAGATAAAATTAGTAGTCAATCTGTTAAGTTTATTGATAATAATTGTAGGAATGAAAAAAAGATGAGCCCAGTAGACCATTATTTAGACTAGAACTACTTGGGTTAAAATCGCTCTCCCAGCAATAGACAGACATTTGAACTCCCATCCAGCAATTCTTTTGTAAAATCGGTCATGAATCCACATCCAATCAGCAAAGGTGTATCCCACAGGTTTTAGATGATCACCCAAGTATTTTAGCCCTTCATTGACAAAAATCCATACCACCAACACCTAGCTCCATCTTCCCTTTATAAATGGGTCACTATAAATATTCTAAAACTATTTTTAAATGGAACATCCCAATCATCTTTATGCTCGGCATAAAGTTTTAATTTTATTTTAATAACATAAAAGAAGAATAAAAGGAGTTTGTGTTTTTTATATTTCATTTAATAGATAAACAAATTGAGCCATAAGAATAAAGTTTATATATTATATTATATTATAAAAATATAATATTATATTTAAATAATTAATTATAATTATAATTGAATTAAAAATTAATATTTTATTTTTATTTTTATTAAATAAATTTTACTCAAAAATTAAATATTATTTCATGATTCTTATTAGAAAAAATAATAAATAAAAACTCGGCTATAATCATTTTTAACATCCTGGTCAATAACACTTATTTTTTTATACACTCTCCCACTTCCCATTTTCATCTTTAATTTTCTCCTTTCAAATGTGGAACATCGAAGGAATTTGGAGTAGTGAGCATGGCGAATCATGAAAATTACAAGTGGTTTTTGTAGGTAGTAAAATAGGAAAGATTGGTTGGATTTTGTACGGTAGTAAAATAGTAAAGAATTGTTGGAACATCGAAGGAATTTGGAGTAGTGAGCATGGCGAATCATGAAAATTACAAGTGGTTTTTGTAGGTAGTAAAATAGGAAAGATTGGTTGGATTTTGTACGGTAGTAAAATAGTAAAGAATTGTTGGTTTTTGTAGGGTAGTAATTTAGGTTTATGAAAAGTAAATGAAATGTAGTTATAAATGTAATTAACTTAATTATTTAGGAGCTTTTAAGAACCAATTGACATAAAAGAAAGAGTGAAAGAAAAGAATAGTGGAATAGTTAACCAATTATAATTTATGCAAAAATCTAAAGTAAATTTCAAAACCCTTAATAGCTTATAAGTCATTAATAGAGAACATGGTTCACATCAAATTGGAAAAAACACTAAATGTAATTAAGGAAAAACATTAGAAGCACAAGAATAGTCTATAGATTGCAATATCTATTTCTACAAGCTTCCTAAGGAAACAATGAAAGGTAATGGTCATTTATAATTAGATATAATTTTGTAAGCGTATAAGAACACAAGCTTAAAACCATAGATAACTAACAATTCCCAAAGAGATCCCTTCTATATGATTGCAATGGTTCTATTTATAATACTTTCTAACAAATCTTGGCCTTTTATGATTTTAATGTTTGGGCCTAAGATTCAAAAGGCTTGAATACCGAGAGAGGAACATATAAATCTGCCATAAAACTAGTCACAAGAACATTGAAAAAAATCCATAAATTGAATACATCACAAAACTATGAAAATAGATAGAGAGATTTGGAGAAGAAGAATTCCATTAAGAAGAACCATTATATGCAATGAGGCCACCTTTGGGATCTCTCCTTCCTAGCCTTCATTCTCTCCCTATTACCTTCTTATGAGGTGTATTTTTGACAAAGTCAACTTCCATTGGGGTTGACTCCATCAATTACATATCTATCAAATTCCCTTTTACTTAAAAATATGACTTTATAACTTATACATCCGAACTTAGACAATAAATCCCACAAAAATATGAATCATTCTAGTTTCAAAACTCTTGACATTCTTAAAATACTTGGCCCTCCTATCTTACCTTACATAGTTTTTATCTTTATTACCAAATGGATGATGAGAATATTATTTATTAAAATATATTCAACACCATACAATTTCCCTCACTTCAGGTGATATTCCCAACTAATAATTTATGTCCTTGTGCCTACAAGCTAAATAATGGCCTAAGGATTTTGGGTAGTAATTTCAACTAACTTTCCTTAGGTATTAGATTGAAGGTTTGAGATTCAAAGGTTTTAGGCCTTCCTTCTTTACGAAGCTTGAGAAATGTGCTCCATTAAATGTCATCTCCCCCCTTCTCGCTTTAGTTTAACCTAACTTGATGAGGGTTACTTTTTTTTTCTTATGTATGTGAATACATTACTTTCATTCGAAAGACGATAGTGAGGACTCAGTTAGGGCACTAGTAAGGAAAGGGATGAGGAAATATGCTAGTAAAGCTAGGATATAACTAGTAAGTATTTCCCCATATATTAGTTAAGAGTATGTGATCGTTGATATACCTAAATATTTAGCTTTATTATAACCTAGTGCTCTTTTCCTCTTTTCATAAACAACTTACATATGTGATTTTTTTTCCATACTTCCTATATGTAACAAGTTACACTTAGGTTTCAAAATTAACATGGCAATACATGTTTGTGGTTGAACTCATGAAAGAAATATATACACAATAATTTACTTCACAATTAGTGTGTTCATTAAATTACATTAATAATGTAAATTGTTATGTAAATTTTCATGATGTTATCATTGTGCTTTATTAAACTTAGACATGAGGAATGCAATATTTTTTGAGGTTGAACTCATGAAAGAAATATATACACAATAATTTACTTCACAATTAGTGTGTTCATTAAGTTACATTAATAGTGTAAATTGTTATGTGAATTTTCATGATGTTTTATGTCTAAAGTCCTTATTGGCAGTGATATTTGAAATGTTGGAGAACACAGTTCTTCTTAAGGGTAATGAGCCATGCTAACACGGTAAAATGAGAAAGAAAGGATTTTTAAATGAACATTCTCACTGTATGCACACAAATGTACCTTTAGTTTCTTTTCATTAATATCAAGCTCATTGTGTTAATCATATTCTTTTATGAGTATATATCTCTTTCACCAATTAAACAACCAAAGGAAACTTATGTGTTTATGTAGCCCTTTCTTATTTTGAACTATCATAAAGAAGTATCTATTTTTTTTGAAATTGTAAATTAAGAGGGAATTAATCTGGTTTAGGAGCTTGTTGACCCTCTAACAAATATGCATATTCATTGTGGACTTTTATAAGTAGGAAATTATGTTGAGACATAAATACTTCTCTATGTATAGGTTTTTTTTAGTCTTTTTTAATTAAGTTTATAAAAAATTTTAAATATTAATATCAACAATAAAGTTTGATTTAATGAGAACTATAATCTCAAAATGAGAATTTTAACCAAAACGTCTTCAAAAATATGAAAAAAATTTCTTTAAAAATGAAGGATGGTGTATGCTTAGAAACGACATTTTTTTTTTTGTAATTTTTCAACATTTTTAAAAATGATAGGTAAAACAACTATTTTTTTTGGGCGCAAAAGGACATGGAAAAAACACTTGAAATTGAAAAATGTGTTGATGCACTTGATGCTGCATCAATGCCTTTTTTTGTGGGGGAGGGGACGATTAAAATTTCATTTTTTTCTAACGAAAACATAAAAAACTAAAATGTTTCTGTAATAAACATGAAAAAACAGCTTGCAATGAAAAAGTGTTGATGTTGGCATCAATATTTTTTTGGCTGAAATTCCAACATATTTTAGCAACGCCAATAAAAAAAAAGTATCACGAATCCAAAAATCATTAAAATTCCAAAAATTTTCAACAATATGTTCAAGATAAAATATCACGACTCTAAAAAAAACCTAAAAATTCCAACAATCTTGAGCCATGACGTTAAAGATAAATATCATGACTCTGAAAAATGTTAAAATTTTGGCCTTTTTCAACCAGATGTAAAAGACAAAATATCACGATTCTGAAAAACTTTAAAGTTTAAACATTTTTCATCCATGGAATTAAAAAAATATATCCTGATTATAATAATCTTTAGATTTTCATCATCTTTCAATATCAAATATCATGACTAAATTAAATCTGAAAAATAGATACGTAAAAAAAAAGTCATTATACCAAATGCTAAAAATATTGTTATTTTTAAATATTAGCCTAAGACAACTTGGCACATTGCAATGAAAACTTATAAATCAACCATCAAATTGACACATAGTGGGGGCATGCTCGACCCATTACAATGAAAGTTTAAAAATCAAGCATTAAATTAAGACATAATGAAGAGAGACTTAATTCATTGCAACGAAAACTGAAAAATCAACTATCAAATTAACATATATCAGGGGCGAGTTGCTAATTCGAATGTCGACACAACCCTACAACAAAAATAAATAAATAAAATAATAAAATAAAGTAAAAATGTTTTTTTGTTTTGTTAAATTAAAATCAAAAACCCAAAAAAATTAATAATATAATTAAAAATATAATAAAAATTAATCTAAAACATTAAAAAAATAATGTAATAATTAAAAAATATGATAAAAATAATATATAAAAACATAAAAAAGATTAAATTAAAAATAAAAAATTGGCAAAAAAAATCAACAAAAGGGAAATTCAAATTAAGAAAATTTATTTAAAAAAAAACCATTGAAAATTCAAAAAAAAAAATAAAAAAAAAAATTAAAAAAATATAATATATATATATATATATTAAAAAAACACATGGGAAATAATTTAAAGTACTAAACAACTTATTAATAATAATAATAATAATACCCACCTCTGCCTAGTGTCCAAGGGGTTGCAGGTTAGGCCAGCAGAAGCATCGTGCCACTTTTGTTGCTCTAGCTCATATCCCTTTGGCAGCTAGGTTAGGGTGGCTAGTTGATTTTGGGAATTGACCCACCACTCTCTCCTAGCCGGCAAAGGGCCATTTGGTGGGGGTGGTAGGTCAATTCTTGGAATCGATGACCCGATGCAAGGCCCCTTGTAATGTGTCATTGATTCTGGGAATCGATCTACCAAGGGGTTCATATATTTATTTATTTAGTTTTAA
>APFE030693108.1:17186-70336 GCA_000404065.3 Pinus taeda | reverse complement strand
TTGCAGGAATTGAACACAGAGTACAGTGAAGTAAATTCTGGGTTATTCTTCTTTCCTGTAACTTAGAACATGATACTTTAGATGATAAATAAAGACAAATACAGTAACATAAGAGTTAAGAAGACTTATTGATCCATGCATTAACACGAGAATTCTGTAATCTATTCTTTTGCCATTGATTTCACACTCAGTCAGTTCACCAGCAAAGCATTCCAACAATTTTATTTCTGAAGAGTTCTAAAAAATATACAACGCAAATCCAGAATGATATTCACCAGCCAACAATAATACATCTCTTTGACAAGTGTATATAGGAGTTTACAAAATATCCCATAGGGAAATATCTGGACATAAATGTATCCATCTACTCTGACATAATCAATAACTATTTGTGGAAAAATCGCGCAGCATTAACTGAGGAATTAAAAGCTCTTTACTCGCTGTAGCAGGTGTCCTGTTTGTTGTTGACCCTTGACTCTGGCAGTCGGTGGATGACTGCTTCCTTGATGTGTTGTCCTGTTGTGTTGTCCTGTGCCACCTGTCTGTGCTTTTGAATATTTTTAGCGTGAATTTCACCCACTGTCAGTTTGATTTTCTGGTAGCGGAGCCATATAATGCAACTTGCATGTTACGCAGACAATTTACAGGAAGAGAATTAAAATTACTTCAGAATCCCAAGTAGGCTTTGCCACCATTCCTTTGTTGGTAGTTGATGCTTTCTTAATTTGAATAATATTTCATTAGCTTCAGTGTATGTGTAATAATTCGGCCAAACTGGAAAAAGGTGTGCTATCTCATGCTCTATGTAAAACAAATCTTCCAGTTTATCATATAAACTCTGCCATGTGGGAGGGATTGCTTCTTCTGTGCTGCTTGACGATGCTGTAATTTGATTTTGCACATAGGTACTCAGTCTGTTTGCATACTGTTCCTGTTTTAGCAGCCTTCCAGTGCTAGTGACCAGGCTGGGTAAACCTTTGGTTTGCAAATTTGAAAGCTTCTGTCTAAAGGCATTTACCTCTGTCTGCATTTCTTGGCATTTTCTTTCTATAGTTTGGACAAAATTTCTCATGGTCAGCACCTTCTTGACTCTTACAATAGTCTCTGTCCTGTTCTGGATGTTCAGTGCTGCTAGCTGGTCACCAGTACGAGTATTCAAAAAATGAATCAATTGATTGGCTTGCTCAGGCTTATCTGCCAACAATGTTCTAGCCTTATGAGTTTCACACTGAGCTACAACCATCAATTCTATTTGATCAAAAATGGTTTGTATTGCTGTCCATTGATCAGCAAGAGCTTAGCCAATTTTATTCCACAAAATTGTTTTTATCTCGGTCAGGGTTCTATGGAGAGTAAGGTCTTTCTCCAAGGCCTTTATCTTGTTTTCTAGGGCCTTTACTTCCCTGGTCTTCTCAGCAACTGTCATCTTTGATTTATCATAACTAGCCTTAATCTTGGCTAGCTTTTCCTTGGTCTCCTTCATTTCTGCCATTTGTAATTCTAGAGCCTTAATCTCTTTCATCATGGCTTCCATGCTCAAGCTGGCCTCTTGCAATGCTGTTGTTGTAGTTGCTGTTGAAGTTGAGGCACCTGCTGCTGAAGTTGAAGCTGTGGGAGGTGCTGCTAAAGTCACTGTTGTAGGAGGAGCTGTAATTATTGGAGTTGTTTGGGATGGTTGAGGGGCCAACTCAGGCTGTTTCCCTTGTTGAGCCTCTTCCAATGCTTTCTTTGTGTCCAATAGCCTTTGGTTCATCCTCATAAGCAGGCTTACCACATCCTATACTTCCTGTTGTTGCGCCACTTCTGCAGTTTGAGGATGTATGGTAACTGACAGCTTCATTTGTTTTCTCAGTGCTGCTATGTCTTCCTCCTTTTTTCTGATTAAGGCCTGTGTGCCTTTGGGATCTTTGGGATCATGTCCCAACTCTATAATGATTTCTTCCAAGGATTTTATCCTATTATCCTTGGCCAATGATGAGGCTTTTTCCAGCGCTAACTAGGCAGAAGTATTATATAAAGAGTTCTGCAATCTATGGGCCATTAGAGCCTTATCTACTAATGTGGAATAAACCATTTCTCTAGCCTGCTTATGTAACTCAATCTGGTCTATGGATGTATGTCTTTTGCTAGGACCTCCAGATTGGTTCTGATGTAGTCTACAGCTGACTGTGGTTGCTGTGTAGTAGGTCTGAAGTGACTGAGAGTCATCTTCCCTTCTTGCATGTCATATGCTGCCATCAGTCTTTGTTGATTTGTTGGTGCCATTCTCATCAACTGATTGTAAAGCTGAAACCTTATTGGCTCATTTCTAGCTTTGATCTCTGTGAATGCTCGTTTGATATCCGAGCCTTGCCTTGTCTACTGTTTGGAGGATGAAACCTCCCCACCTGGTTGTCTCTCTTGCTCCTGCTGAAAGGAGCTGGCCGATGTTTCCAAAACAGGAGGGATCTGCTATTCAGAAGTCCCCTCACCCCTGATATTTCCTATGGTTTCTTCTGTAATTTCCTCTTCGGCATAGGGGTTTAGTCTCTGCCTCTTTTCCCCTTGCTGATCTGTGGATGCCCCTGTGGGTGTGCCCTCTGTTCTGTCCCTCTTTTTACCTCTTTTCTCATTGTGAGGAGTTTGCAGCACATGGATTTCAGGTGCCTTTGTTTGTGTTAAAGGGCTTTGTTCTTGACCCTTTTCCTGATTTGAGGATGGCTGCTCTTCCATTGTGATTTGTTTTTCTGAGTGCTCAATGTCCTTGCCCTTCCCTACAGGTAAAATGGTTTCTTTAGCTGGCTGCCACAAATATGTAGCAGTTGATGTGCTTGCTCCAATCGGTTGAGGCTGTGTGAAGGTGACCTGTGCAACATAATCTAGGTCAATTCTTTTCTCAATTTATTTCATATCTTTCTCTAATTTTTCCTCTTCAATAAGCTATTCATCATCTAATGTGCCCTCTACCCATTCTGGTTGATTAGCATACTGTTCAATGTAGGGGATTGGCTGGTGCACATATCCTGAAAGCCTGTGTTTGATTCTTCTAAGGCTTATGAAATGTTCAGGGTCATATGGTGCCCAGTAGAAGCTCTGTTTCAACATGAGTTCTTGTCTCAGCATATTGTCTGCATCTTTTAATGCTTCTTCCCTTTTGTTGAAAACAAAGGGACCAATTTGATGTCTGATTTTAAGTTGTGCCTTCTTGTTTTTCCCATGGAAATGAGTCAAGTCTGCATTACTGAACTGCCTGAAATATTCCAAGGCAAACAGTCTCATGGGGACATATCTTGGCAGCTTATAGGGAGACAACTCACACCCAGAAATTCTGATCACTGTGTGGTTTTGGTAGAAGTACCAATCACCAATGCTGTAGCCCTTTAAAAGATGCAAGATTCTTTGCATTTCAGCAGTGAGTCTAGTAGGAGGAGTCACCATTAATAGGCAAGTGGCTGGGTAGATGAATAGGTCAATAAAATCACAGTATGTGTATGGAGAATAACGAACTTCATGAAAAACTGAGGTCCAATAGATGACAGATCTCCTCTCTCCTTTTGAGTCTAATCTCCTAAGAGGAACCTTGAAACTATCTGGGTGATAGTACAACATCAGATGGTAAATGTAGGAGGTGTATTTAAACACTCTTTCTCTCTCCATCATCATGAATTGTTCATGTATTTTGTTTGCTATGAAGGTGGCATAGTCATACATGAAAACAGGGGGTTGCTCTAGAGTGAATATGGTTAAGAGCAGAAATACAGTCTCATCCACAAATTCTCTTGTTTTGCATCCTAGAATGTAGGAAATCATATCTACCATGAGCTTGCTTGTTTCATTAAATGAGGCCTGATGATAGGGAGGAGGATGATCGTACTGGCACTGTGGATCCATAAATAGCTGACTAACTCTTGATATTTCTGTCCTAGAGAGCTTTGCACCCTGACCAAGCAGAAGTTTCATTGTAAGGGGAACCAGTGGCTGAGGTGGCTCAAAGTTCAACATTTCATTTATGGATTGAGGAGTAATATAGAACAGCACAGACCCATCTGGAGTGAGAATTTCTCTTTGAGTGGGGTCATAGTTTGCATGACACAGGTGAATGAAATCAGGCAAGACATTGACTGATGGGAGGAAATACATGGACATACTGGATTTCTAAATTCCTAGGATATCAGTGTTATTTCTCTGATTGTTTCTGAATTGGCACACAGTTTTGAGGTGAGAATTAAGGCCCATCATATCCTTGATCTGAAAGTCTCTGTTTGCCAAAGGCGACCATTCTAAATCCATGTGTGGAGCATTCAAAGGAGCAATGTTCAGGGCTACTGGAGTCTCCATGTTTTGTACTGCTAGTATTGATTGCAATATAGGTGTAAACAACAATAGGAAGTAGAATTTAGGCTCTGAGGCTATTGTCAGCAGTATGAAAACTGATTTTTTATCTCAAACCAACCTCACTGTATAGAGTTTATGGTAAAACAACAAATTTGCAGCACTTTGACTGGGTTTTTTACATAAATTGGTTGAAATTGCAGGCTCTGTGGACAGAATGCCGAGAAAATAGAATTGAATTTTCCCCGAAGGGCACAAGTTTGCAGAGGGAAACAGAAGCTAAGGATTCCCTTTTAGGAAACAGGTTACAATCAACGGAAACAGGGCGCTCGACTATTTTAACTCAATAATTGAGCAACTTTTGTAGTCTCTATGGGCGTATATGGATGCACAGTGTGTTGGAATGGCTCGTTTGCAGAGGGAATGAGCTCAAATTTGCAGGTTTGTTGTGAATTAACAACTCAAATTGTGTACGCAGGTCAGTGAGCAATCGGTAGGAGTGTGTTTGGAAGCAAATCTCGGGTTCTTTCAGCAATTTCAAACAGAGAAGTATGAAGAACAGGGCTTTTGAGGCTGCTGAGGGTACTTAACAGGTACAGGTCGAGCTATGGAGTCGGGCTGCGGAGCCGAATTGCAGGTTGATGGACTATAGACGCTCTGGAGGTGATTTGGTCGTAAGGTGCATGCACGTTCTCCGTAAGCGCGACAAATGAAAATATAAGAAAATAGTCATTTTCACGACTTTTTAACAAATTTTGGATTTTCGGCGCTTTCCTTGGATGACGTCATCATGACGTCCTTTTTGTCGTGTAGTGGGTACAACAGATGACGTGGCAGTTGACGTATGCGATGACGTGGCATATGACACGGTGGCGGGGTGATGATGTCAGCGGATGACATGGCGCAGGTACAGGGCAGTGGCAGGCGACGTGGATGCAACGTCATGCAATGACGTAGGCAACAGGGGAGGGCGGTAAGTGGTTTCCGTCGGATCGCCTTTGGTACGGGAGCGGTAATTGTCAGAGGTGGCCCGATGCAATAGGAGGGGGACAAGTGTCCTGGTGTACGACGGTGAAACCGTCGACCATCGGGTGGTAACATACCGTTACAGAGGGGCGCCCGATATCGATGAAGACCGTCGGATCTGAGGAAGGCAATCCGACGACGGACGAGAGGGATATGCGACCAGAGTTTAGCAGAAAAGCGCGTACAATAAAATTAAATTTTTGCATAGTTTGGGGCGGATTTAAACCTTAAGTTATAGGTTTATATGCGCTCGGGGTCATGGTTATTCATTAATCAAATATCAATGAAACCCAAAATAAAATAAAGCGTGGGGTTAATGTGGTATAGTTGGTGTGCGGGGGGGTTTGATAAGGTTATTTATTTAACCGGGTGTTAAATAAATCCCAAGGGTTAATGAACGCAGATGGGTTGACATAGAGTCCCAAATGGACCTAATGTTTCCCGAACTTATATTATTTAGCTATAGTTGCCATTTGGAGGGGATATTTAGATTTTTTGGGTTTTAATATAGTTTTTTGTAGAATAGGGGTGGGGAAATGATTTAGGGAGCTAGATAATCGGGTTAGATGTTAATATGACTTTTATGAAATGAGAATGAATGGACAAATATTAAAGAGATGAAGGAGTATGGAATGACCATTTTACACAAGAAATGTGGCTTCTTTTTACTAAGTCGACTCAGATGTTAACTTGGTATTTAATAAAAATGGAGTGACACTGGACTTTTTTGGGCAAATCCCAAGGTCCTTGGGGGAATGTTAGTAAGTGATCTTTGGGGGAATAAAGGGGAATTAGTCATGCTTCCACTGTTGTACCACCAAACAACTGCCATGGTGCCAATGCCATAAATGAGATGAGTCCTTATTGACAAGACAAAAAGTAATGATAACCTTGTTTCTGCAACCTCAAACTACCTACCCAGCCTAATACACCTAACATTTTTTCTTCCTTTGGATTGGGTGCACTTGAACTGGCAAACCCTTATTGTCCTCTTTTTCTTTTGACTTTCCTCCTATCTAAATGTACCCTTATCTCTTCCAAGGGCCCAGATTAAGCAGTTGAGCCCCTTATATTCTCTACCTAGCTACTCATCTGCCAAGTTTGAACTGTTTGGGCAGATATGCATTCTCTATTCTACAACAGCAAATTTAAACATGGCATGGTCCAGATTGAACTGTTGGGCCATCCATAAAATGTGGTAATATTTGCACATTGTGAACTTGCAAATAAGATAGCAGTGGCATTTTAACTGGCCACTTTCCTGGTCTTTGGTTTGGGGTTCATTTTCACTATTTTTTTGACCAATTGATTTTCTTGCCCTTTGATTATTCTTTTAAGACATACCCTCTTTTCATTTTTTTTTAATTTTCCTTGTCTGTATACAAAATATGGAACCTCTGCAGCATGCAGGGATGAACATATTTAGCACTTCCACTGTCAATCATGAAAGATGAAACCTATTGGTATAGGAGTCTAATAGTTCCTTGAGAAAGCTCTTTTTGCCTACAAAACAAAAAACCACACAACCCAAAACAGACATGCAAAAAAACCAAACCTTACGGCTTGAAGTTAGATTTCGCCGAAAACTAAATATTTTCCTCAATGTTTCTGGTCTTCTGAGATCACACTAAGGCGTGGTGGAAAAGAGCTTACGCATGAGAAAAATCATTCCTTTCTGTTTCTGATTTGCCCATATCGCACAGTCGCAGGGCAAAGAGAATACATAGAAATGAAAGGTATAGATCCGGTAATAAAAAACAAAGAGATCAATGAACCGAAATAAACAGAGAGATAAATACCTAAAACTGCAAATAAAGAATGTGTACCTCCAAATCTTAAAAATGGCGTAGCTAGGGCTACCAGAAACCTTTTCGCGTGAAACAAAAGGGGTTCCTCACTGAAACAGATGCTCCTAACACAATAGAGTAGTCATCTCTGCCTGAAAAATGATCAGAAACAATAGATATAGGAAATGAAAATTGGATGCAGTTGTACTGACTACGGATTTAGATTACCAACGGTGACCCTCAAATAGCTATGATACCATGTACAAATTTACAAGGTAAGTTCCTTAGATAGAAAACCAAGGGACAATGCTCACAAACAAATCATAGATCAGTACACCAGTATTCTTGACGTGGTTAAAACCCTCAAAGAGGGAAACAATCCATGGCCTGAGCCAACGTGATCACTTCAGGCAATTTATTAATGTAAGAAAGAAAATTTACATAACCTTCTCTCATGAACAGTCACCTTACAAATGACCCTCCATGCTCTTTAAATAGAGATCATGGACCAATCGGGTGTTAAGCCACGGATCAAGTGTTGGTAATATTGGGGGAGAATGAACTGTTGGATCACTTCATGTCTAGAACATATCATGACCGTCGTAAGTTACAAAAGTACATAGTAAAGAAACACATTTTACTTAACTCTACACTAGACCAGGTTATACTTAACTATTTCCTATGTGTCAGAATATCCTAACAAGCATTTTGATTTCAATTTAAAATGAACAAGTAAATTAGAGCAACAATACCATAATCAATTAAACTCATTAAAACTTGAAATCTTTGTGGTCCGTAATTATATCGGAAAGAGAAAATAAACTTTACAATAGTGAAAGTCTATTTCCTTGAAAAAATCAAAACCCTATGTTCAGGATTGTTCTACCCTTTAAATAACATTACAAAAAAATGTAGGATAAAGAAGTCTTCCAGGTTTGTTGACTAACAAACTTAAAATAAAATAGAGAATAGAAATTTGTTAAGATGTTGAGATAATTTAAGTCTTTAACTTGTTGAAGTAACACCTTGGGAAGCTTCGATGGATGATTGGCATTGTGTATATACTTCTAGAAGCTGGGCGAGTTGTGAAGGAGGATCAATCTAAATGTTGACCTGGCATTCAAACACATGCTCTTTAATCCCTAGAATTCCTGTGATATCATCTCAGTGACTAATTATGTCATCAAGTAATGACTAAGCTTTTGACCAAGTATCTCCAAATAGAATCCAAGTCAACCTTCTTCAACGGCTCAATTTTAATTTGGTGCTCTAGTCTATATTCCTATATCTTCTTTAGGAGCATGTCAACTTCTAGTGGCTTTTCATCAGAAGTATTTGATTGGATTTTAGTCTCTTTGACCACCTGCATTATTGATTGCATCAATGGAGAACAACTTTGTTCTGTAATTTTCACCAGTTCCTTAGAACTATGCAGGTGGACTTTCCAAGCTTTAAGGATTGTTTTCTTCTTCATCATGTTGATTTTGGGTAGGTTAGGTGGGATTATCTTCTTTGTATATTTCCGGGAAATTAGTTGGGTTAATTTCCTAGCATGAGCTTCTTTTCACTCCATCTCTTTGTCAATCATGTTGCTAAAGAATTTATTTACCAAGTTTTGTTGAGCTTGAGCTAAACTTAGTCCATTACAAAGTTGTTCCTACATATGAAGTAACTGCTTGTTGACTTCAATTGCTTCCTGTTTGAATTTTTCTAGGTCAACTGCATTAATGGTTGCTTCTTTGATTTTCAATTGAAGCTTAGCAAATTGGGGATCCCTTTTTTATCAGAGATATCAAATTCATGTTTCAATTTACCAATTTCCTCTTTCAACTTCTACTATAAAACATCAAAATGTTGGGCATATTGTTGTTGAGACTCATCATCTTGTTGTCTCAAATATTCTTGAAACTATTCCTCTTTTAATGACAATTGTTATTTTGTTTTTATATTTTAATATCATTTTACTCAATAATCTTCAATAATATCGTAACATACCAGACATTAGAATTTGCATAGGCTCCAATGGAATGAGCCAATTCTTTAGCTTTTTGTTCTTCACTTAACTAAGAACCATCCCAGATTACTTGAGGTGCTGTGTTTGTGTCTTCCTTTTCACTTGCAAACTTCCTCTTCTTTTCGCTCCTTTTAAATACAACATTTTCTGTGGTCTACAATAGTACTCCAATGGAGCTATGTATGTATTCCATTTCAAGGGGAGGCAAAGAATTGACCATTACCCATTTTTTGAACTCTCTCCAAAGAGAGTACTAATAAATTTTTTTATTAAAATTTTAGTAGTGACTAAGCAAATTGTTGAATCAATACCAACGTTGGTAAGAGAAATAGTTATTTGTTGTTGGAGATGTTATACAAGAATAGAGCTATGAGGAAGAACTTCAGAAGCATTTCACTGCGCTAAAACTATTTGTTATAAATTCTATGAACTTATCCCATTCTTGTTGCATTATGATGGTGGTTGCAACTTTCTCTGTAATATCCTTTTTAAGAAACTCATCAACAATTTCTATTGGAGTACTTACTCGGTTTCTCCTAAATCCTAGCTTGGAATCACTAAAAGAGCCTTCCTTAATCTTTTTAGATTAGATTTTAATTATCATATTTAATGCTAATTGCCTTAATTACTATTAATCCATGCCACTAAGCTTTTTCCAAGTGATGTGTTTTCTTTTTCCAAGCGATGTGTTTGTATTTTTATAAGTTTGGGCATAGGGCAGGTCATGAAACTATTTCGTTAATAACTATAGAATTTAACGTTTCTTTTCACCCTTTTTAATATGAGGAGTTGATAGTTTGCCACTGTGCATGATGACGTGTGTGAAATGATGATGTGTCTGCCATGGTAGGGACACGTGGCAGGTGGAAAACGTGTTTGAAATGTTGATTTGGAAAATTGCTAACACATGGCAGTGTGTGCCAAGTGGTGCGAACGTGGAGTACAGTAGCCACGTCACCAATATAATTATTCCCTAACATTGTTTTACAGTGATATGTTTACAATGTAGGCATAGTTGACGAGAGGTGCGGATTAACAAATGTCACGGGACAAAAATTTTAATGTCACCTAAAAAAGAATTCATGTCCTGTCGTGGAAAATATTCAATGTAAATTGCAGTGTCTTACCAATTGATGAGATGAATGGTTCTTTATCCACAGAGATATCAGAAGGGGAGCTTCTGGCGGTCATATCCTCTATAAAAAGACACAACTGCCCTAGATCAGAAAGATTAATGGTGGATTTTTTCTCAAGATTTTTTGATCTCATCAAGGAGGACCTTCTTAAGGTCGTAAGAGAATCACAAGCCACAAGCAAGGTTTTGGGAGAATCAAACTCTACCTTCATCATATTAATTATGAGAGTACAAAATGTTGAATCCTTGGATGATTTTCGCCCTATATTTTGTTGTAATCTAATATACAAATTTATCTCTAAAATTATAGCCTCCTTATTAAATCATCTTCTAAGTGATATTATATTTGAAGAATGATTTGGTTTTATTCAAAATAGGTAGATCCATGACAATGTATATCTCACCTAAGAAACTCTGCAGTCCAGTAACCAAAGAACCTTAGCACAATTGCCATCAAGATAAATCTTTCCAAAGCTTATGACAGAGCAAATTGGACATTCATCAAACTCATACTAATTCAGATTGGTATGAACTTTAAGACAATTAACTGGATAATAGGATGCCTTCAGCCTACTAAATTTGTAGTCCTCATAAATGGATGTCCATCTAATTTTTTTAGTGCTTCCCATGGGTTAAGGAAATGATGTCCATTATCCCCCCTCAACTTTCTATTAATTCTTGAAGTTCTAAGTAGACTTGTGTATGAAGCCATTTCAAAAGCAAAAATAAAATGGGTTTATATTTTGTGCTTTATTTCCATATCACATCTTCTATTCGTGGATGATGTTTTTCGTTTTAT
Source organism: Pinus taeda (assembly GCA_000404065.3). Lineage (NCBI taxonomy): Eukaryota > Viridiplantae > Streptophyta > Pinopsida > Pinales > Pinaceae > Pinus > Pinus taeda. The sequence goes on along the minus strand of APFE030693108.1, from coordinate 59,264 downwards.
ATTAGGAAACAACTCTTTCATATGAACTCTCATATTCATTTTGAATTAGTTCCAAATGATGAAAGATATGATGATAAATTATCAAAAATCATGTATGATCATTCACAATCTCTTAGAGATGACATCCTCATGCCTCCAACAATTATTCCAGTTCCAGGTCAAATCTATTGAAGAATGACTTTGTGTGCATATGATGGTTGTCCTTTTCCAAAGACTTTGACTCAATTTTCCTATTGAGCTTACTGACAAGATCATTTTGATTGATATCAAAGTTGTATATGCTTGGCTAGATGATAACATCCTCCTCGGTTGGTTGCAGTTACATGTACACTATGAAGTTAAATACTTGGTTTCTTGTTAAAAGAAAATTGCTACAAATATGATGATTGGATATGGATTTTGAAACATGTAGAAAATCGTATTGCAATATGGACAAATCATATTCTATCTAGGGGTGGATGCTCAGTTCTAGTTAAAGTTGTTCTTGAGAGCATTCTGGTGTATTGGACCTCAATTTCCCTGGTTCACAAAGGCATCTTAAATCAAATCAGGAAGTTAAGATTTTTATTTTTATGGTAAGGTAAAGTAGATTCTAGAGGATTTCCTCTCGTTTCCTAGTCATTGCTAGCTATGAATAAATCGATGGGAGGGTGGGGATGTAAAAACATCCATATTTTTTGCCAATCCTTAGTAGCCTAAAGTCTCTGGCATTTCACAAATAAACCTTCACTATGGTAAAAAGCCCTATAGTCAAAATATCTTGGTGATAAAACTATTTTGGACTAGTACACGAATCGTACAATTCTTGTAAAAATTATTCCATTGTATGGAGAGCCATAACCAAATCCTTTCCACTTTTCGGGAACTAGATTGCATGGAGAGTAGGAAATGACCAGTATTTTCATGTAGGAGTGGATCCATGGGTTTTAGCTTGCGTGAATTACTCTCTTTACACAAAATTGTGTTCGTATATTAAGATCAACATGAATTCATTTTCTAGTTGAAGCTAAATCACCAACTAATATTCCCAATAGGAGCCTAGCTTGGAAATCTACAACTGAATTAGCACTTCATGAACTATAAGCTATAGAATGTAATGGATACGCCATAGTTATTGTTTCTTCCCTTATATGTCTAGTCGATGATGATCCAAATCGACTGATATGGTCAAAGAATTATAATCGGGGAATACACTGCAAAACTAGGTCACAAGGCTTTCATGGAATCAAATCATGATCAACCATAAATATGGTGGTGGTGTTATATAAGGAAACGTTCTTGTCCCCTCAAATGAAAATTATCCTTATGGATCGGTTTGAAAAATAAATTTCTCTTGGGATGATTTACTCAGAAAAAGGATGGCATGGATGAAATTGACATGCCTTATGTCTTATGGATGCATATTCCATTTCAAATATTCTCATTTCATGTTCCTATGCAGAAAAGGTTTGGAGTATCCTCAATGCATCCTTTGCCTTAACAAAAACAAGTTGGAATAAAGCGTCATTAAAAGAGTGCACACAAGATTGGATTTCACATCAATTGATTCAATTTTATTAAGCATTCACTGCCATCTTCGTGAACATTATTTGGTGGGCATGGAATCAAATTATGTTTAACAATAAATTTATCCCACCTGAGATAACAAGCAGCATCATCGAAAAAATAGTCAAAGAATACAGGTCAAAGCATAGAAGGAAGAATACAAGGGTTCTTGTGAGGCCAAACCTTGATAAACAAAATCCATGGGGGTTCTTTTATGGCACTAGCTAAGGGGATCCTCCTCACTGCAGTGTTGGTGGTGTTCTTTATTTAAATAAAAACTATCATTATCTTATTTAATATGCACTAGGGTGCGAAACAAACATGAAAGCATAATTCACAGGCATATCGATCCTCCTGTATACAACGAGGCATTTGGTATTTAAAAAACTACAAGTTCTAGGTGACTCCAATGTGGTTATAGATTTGGAAAATACAAACACAGAGATAAATGTCTCAAACTTGAATCACACCCTTCATGAAATTTCTTTAGAAAGAGAGCTTTTTGATTTGGACAACTTATACTCATATCTATCGAGAATTGAATCAATATGCAAATAAACTCTCCGAGGAGGCTCTTCAACTCCCAGTTCGATCTTTTGGACAATATGAACTATGGGATGACCAAGAAACTAATGGAATGGAATTTCATTTTTAAAGGCATTATTTTGAAGAAACAATATTTGTTTGAAATGTTTTGATGAAACAGTTTGTTTGTTATGCAATTTTCTAGGTATATCTATTATTTAAAGTTATCAATCATTTTGAAACAAACTTATGGGTAGCACAATGTATATTTCACTTATGCAATATAAGTTTTTTCATTTTGGAAAAATTTATATAGTGAATAGTTGTCATTTAAACATTTAGCAAATAAATATACTTAAAAAATAAATATTATTTAAAAAATACACATTTTAGAAGTTTTTTGCTTAAAATGGCATGCCAAACAATGTAGGAATTTACAGGGTAAGTTCCTTAGATATAACACTAAAGGACACCGCTCACAAACATATCACAGATCGGTACACCAATATTCTTGATGTGGTTAAAACCCTCAAAGAGGGAAACAGTCCACGGCCTGAGCCAACGTAGCCACTACATGCAATTTATTAATGTAAAAGAAAGAAAAAATACATAAGCTTCTCTCATGAACAGTCACCTTACAAATGACCCTCATGCTCTTTAAATAAAGATCATGGACCAATTGGGTGTTAAGCCACAGATCAAGTGTCTATAATACCGAGGAGAGAATGAACCATTGAATCGCTTCATGTCTAGAACATATTATGACCGTTGGATTGTAAGTTACAAAAAATACATAGTAAAGAAACACACTTTACCTAACTATACACTAGACCAAGTTATACTTAACTATTTCCTATGTGTCAGAATATCCTAACATCCCCCATTAAGAACAACTTGGGATATGATTGAAGGATGTACAAAGATGACACAATATGAGAAGGAAGGAGGCATTAGAGCCTATCCCCCCTTAGTGACAACTTCCTGAACTCCAACCATAAATAGAAGTTTAGTAAACTTCACCTTTGTGAGAGCCTTTGTAAAGATGTCTGCAACTTGATCATCGATCGAAAAATATTGCACTTCAAGAACATGGTCATGAATGAGCTTTCTAATGAAGTGCATGTATAGTTCAATGTGTTTTCTACGTTGATGTTGGACTGGATCTTTGCATAGTTGAATGACACTTTGATTGTCACACCAAAGTGTAGTCAGATGTTGCTGCTGAAAACCAAACTCTGACAGGATATGACGAAGCCACAGGGCTTCCTCACTAGCTTCTATGGCACCACGATACTCTGCTTCTACCAAAGAAAGAGAAATGGCACTTTGTTTCTTGCAAGACCATGTAATAGGTCCAGAACCAAGAGTGAACACATAACCTGCAGTAGACTTTTGATCATTAGGGTCACCAGCCCAATTAGAATCAGTGAAACCAACCAATAGAGGAGATGCTTCTACATTGTAAAGAATCCCTAACTAAATTGTACCTCGAACATAACGAAGTATTCTTTTAGTTGCTTTCCAACGAATTTCATGCAGGTTTTGTGAAAACCGAGCAATAAGGCCAACAACAAAGGAAATGTCAGGATGAGTATGGGTCAAATACAAAATTTTTCCAACAAGATGACAGTATAGGGTAGAATCAACTTCAGGGGAAGTACAAGTGACTAAAAGTTTGGCTCCATACTAAAAGGGAGAAGGGGCTGGCTTACAATCTTCCATGTGAAAGTGGTGTAGAAGATCACAAGCATACTTGGACTGGGAAAGGGAAATACCTTCTTTGGATTGCAAGACTTGAAGACCAAGAAAATAATGCAAGTGTCCTAAGTTGGTCATTTCAAACCGCTTTTTAAGGCTAGACTTCACATGGTTTATAAGGTTGAGATCACTACCAGTAAGGATAAGATCATCAACATAAGGAACAAGAATGATAAGAGACTTACCCACTTTCTTGGTGTAGACAGTATTGTTAGAATGACACCTAGAAAAGCCAATATCTAAAAGAAATATGTCCATTTTTGCATACCAAGCCCAAGGGGCTCGCTTGAGACCATAAAGGGATTTCTTAAGCTGACATACAAGGCTGGAGTCTATTTGTATAAATCCAGAAGGTTGTTCCATATAGATTTCTTCATGCAAGTCCCCATGCAAGAAGGCAGATTTAACATCCATCTAATGGACTTCCCATTTGAAAGAGGTAGTAAGGGGAAGAACAAGGCAGATAGATTTCATTTTGGCAATAGGGGAGAAGGTTTCAATACAGTCAATGCCTTCAACTTGTGAAAAACACTTAGCAACAAGACGAGCTTTGTGTTTATCAACTTTTCCATCTGGTCCAAACTTGGTTTTATAAACCCATTTTCATCTAATAAGTTTTCATCCCTTTGGAAGAGGAACACGGTCCCGTGTATCATTTGCCAATAGTGAACGATATTCTTCATTCATAGTTTTGTCCCAATCTGGATGGCTTGAAGCTTCTACAAAGGTGTCAGGATCATAATTTGTTGGAGCTTGAACCAGTAAAGAAGAGGCTCTATCGAACTGAGAATGTGTACAATGTTGATCTGTAAGGTCACCTACAAGAGCACCTGTTGCATCCCGAGTAGCACTGGCCCATTTTGGAAGCTGAGGAGGATCCCGAGAAGGTGGGGGAGGATTATCATCCTCGTTGTCATCATCTGAAGAAGAAATATTTTCAAAAGTAGAAGGGATAGAGAGAGGTGGCACATCTGTCGAACTAGGCTTGTAGGCCGATATATTTTCAACAAACTTTACATCTCTTCTAATGATAACATTTTTGTATTTAGGTTGAAGAAGTATATATCCTTTGACATCTTCAGATTATCCAACAAAAATACATTTTTCACTCTTAGGTTCTAAGGCTTTATGTTTCTCATCTGGAATATGGGCCCATCCTTCACTTCCAAAAACACAAACGTGACTTACATCTGGTTTAATTGATTTCCATGCTTCTATTGGAGTGACATTCTTTAAAACCTTAGTAGGAGTGTGATTTACTATGTAATTTGCACAATTAATTTCTTTTGCCCAAAAATTAAGACTAAGTCCTTTAGATTGAAGCATACAACTAGCCATTTCTTTTAAGGTGCAATTCTTCCTTTCAACTACACCATCTTGTTGTGGAGTATATGGAACAATATGTTGCAAATGAATTCCATGCTCAGTGCAAAAGTTGATGAATTTGTTGTTAACATATTCTTCACCATTATCAAATCTTAGCTTAAGAATTTGATATATAGATTGTTTCTCAACAAAGGCCTTAAAGGCCAAGAACATGTTAAAGACTTCACTCTTGAGTTTTAAGAAGTGTAGCCAAGTGTGTCTGGAGAAATAATGAATGAAAGTTAAGAAATACTTGTAGGCAGAGAATGTAACAACTGGAAGTGGACCACATAAATCACTATGCACAAGCTGTAAATGGGTTGAGGCGTGCCAAGAGGCAAATTTTTCAAAAATATCTCGATGATGTTTTCCAGGAACACGTGCATGTATAGTTCAATGTGTTTTCTACGTTGATGTTGGACTGGATCTTTGCATAGTTGAATGACACTTTGATTGTCACACCAAAGTGTATTCGGATGTTGCTGCTGAAAACCAAACTCTGATAGGATATGACGAAGCCACAGGGCTTCCTCACTAGCTTCTATGGCACCATGATACTCTGCTTCTACCAAAGAAAGAGAAATGGCACTTTGTTTCTTGCAAGACCATGTAATAGGTCTAGAACCAAGAGTGAGCACATAACCTGCAATAGACTTCTGATCATCAAGGTCACCAGCCCAATCGAAATCAATGAAACCAACCAATAGAGGAGATGCTTCTACACTATAATGAATCCCAAACTGAATTGTACCTCGAACATAACAAAGTATTATTTTAGTTTCTTTCCAATGAATTTCATGTAGGTTTTGCATAAACCGAGCAATAAGGCCAACAACAAAGGAAATGTCAGGACGAGTATGGGTCAGATACAAAAGTTTTCCAACAAGATGACAGTATAGGGTAGCATCAAATTTAGGGGAAGTACAAGTGATTAAAAGTTTGGCTCCATACTGAAAGGGAGAAGGGGCTGGCTTACAATCTTCCATGTGAAAGTGGCATAGAAGATCACATGCATACTTGGACTGGGAAAGGGAAATACCTTCTTTGGATTGCAAGACTTGAAAAGACCAAGAAAATAATGCAAGTGTCCTAAGTTGGTCATTTCAAACCACTTTTTAAGGCTAGATTTCACATGGTTTATAAGGTTGAGATCACTACTAGTAAGGATAAGATCATCAACATAAAGAACAAGAATGATAAGAGACTTACCCACTTTCTTGGTGTAGACAGTATTGTCAGAATGACACCTAGAAAAGCCAGTATCTAAAAGAAAGCTATCCATTTTGGCATACCAAGCCCAAGGGGTTCGCTTGAGACCATAAAGGGATTTCTTAAGCCGACATACAAGGCTGGAGTCTGTTTGTATAAATCCAGAAGGTTGTTCCATATAGATTTCTTCATGCAAGTCCCCATGCAAGAAGGCGGATTTAACATCCATCTGATGGACTTCCCATTTGAAAGAGGCAACAAGGGAAAGAACAAGGCAAATAGATTTCATTTTGGCAACAGGGGAGAAGGTTTCAATATAGTCAATTCCTTCAACTTGTGAAAAACCCTTAGCAACAAGACGAGCTTTGGTTTTGTAAACTCATTTTCATCTAATAAGTTTTCATCCCTTTGGAAGAGGAACATGGTCCCGTGTATCATTTTCCAATAGTGAACGATATTCTTCATTCATAGTTGCGTCCCAATCTGGATGGACTGCAACTTCTGCAAAGGTGTTAGGATCATAATTCGTTGAAGCTTGAGCCAGTAAATAAGAGGCTCTATCGAACTGAGAATGTGTACAACGTTGATCTGTAGGATCACCTACAAGAGCACCTGTTGCATCCTGAGTGGCACAAGCCCATTTTGGAAGTTGAGGAGCTGAAGGAGGATCCCGAGAAGGTGGGGGAGGATTATCATCCTCGCTTTCATCTTTTGAAGAAGAAATATTTTCAAAAGTAGAAGGGATAGAGAGAGGTGGCACATCAATCAAACTAGGCTCGTAGGCCGATATATTTTCAGCAAACTTTACATCTCTTCTAATGATAACATTTTTGGATTTAGGTTGAAGAAGTCTATATCCTTTGACATCTTCAGATTATCCAACAAAAATACATTTTTCACTCTTAGGTTCTAAGGCCTTATGTTTCTCATCTGGAATATGGACCCATGCTTCACTTCCAAAAACACGAAAGTGACTTACATATGGTTTAATTGAGCTCCATGCTTCTTTTGGAGTGATATTCTTTAAAACCTTAGTACGAGTGTGATTTACTATGTAATTTGCACAATTAATTTCTTTTGCCCAAAAATTAAGACTAAGTCCTTTAGATTGAAGCATACAATTAGCCATTTCTTTTAAGGTGCAGTTCTTTCTTTCAGCTACACCATTTTGCTGTGGAGTATATGGAACAATATGTTGCAATTGAATTCCATGCTCAGTGAAAAAGCTGATGAATTTGTTGTTAACATATTCTTCACCATTATCAAATCTTAGGTTAAGAATTTGATATCCAGATTGTTTCTCAACAAAGGCCTTAAAGGCCAAGAACATGTTAAAAACTTCACTCTTGAGTTTTAAGAAGTGTACCCAAGTGTGTCTGGAGAAATAATGAATGAAAGTTAAGAAATACTTGTAGCCAACAAATGGAACAACTGGAAGTGGACCACACAAATCACTATGCACAAGCTGTAAAGGGGTTGAGGCGTTCCAAGAGGCACATTTTTCAAAAAATATCCCGATGATGTTTTCCAAGTACACATCTGGAACAAACACCATCTCTGCAAGATACCATAGGAAGACTTGTCACCATATTTTCTTTACATAGATCTTGAAGGGAGCGATAATTTAAGTGACCAAATCGCTCATGCCAAAGTTTGCTCACTTCATCATTATGAACAACAAATACCAAGGGAAGATTTCATGACCCAAATTTGTTAAACTTATACAACCTTGTAGAATCATCAGCAATGCCAATAGCTAAAATCTGTCTAGGATCTCTTAGGTCCTTAATCACAACATCATGAGGTGAAAATTCAACTATTTTACCTTCACCTAAATGAGTTATCTAATATACAGATAGAAGGTTGCAAGATAAGTAAGAACACATAATACATCATTAAATTGACCATTGTCTAGATGAATAATTCCAGTCCCTACAACACTAAGAGATCTATCATCACTAACATATATATTTTTGGTGTTACAATCATTTAAAGAAGAAAACATGGCTTTGTTTGTTGGCCATTTGATAAGAAGCTCTAGAATCAATGAGCCACTCATGAGCATGAGAAGGAAGATACATTTAGTGCATAACCAGACCGAGATGCTTGACAACCACATGTAGAAAGTGTTATCCCTGAAGATGAAGTTGAAGTTGAAGAGTGCTCCAAATGGATGTTATGCTTATTCATTGCTGCTTCCAAGGCTTTCATCTTCTTAAATCATTTGGATTCTAAGTGGCCATCACGATTACAATATTTACAATGTCTATCAGTCTTCTTCCCTTTGTTTTTATTTGCCTTATCATTTTGTTGAACTGATTTTTCATTTTGAGACTAAAATTGCTTAGGACCCTTGTTTTGTATAGGACCATTCTTTTTAAGATGTTGCTTCTTAGGATTCTTTGAATTTGGTTGTTGTTGGGATGCGAAGGCTTTCTTAGAAGAGTTTCCTTTATTAAGAATACCAAGATGTAAGAGTTTTTATTGTTCTCTTATTAAGTGGCCATCTCGATTACAAAAGTTGCAATGTCTATCAGTCTTCTTCCCTTTGTTTTTATTTGCCTTATCATTTGTTGAGACTAAAAGTGCTTAGAACCCTTGTTTGGTTTAGGACCATTCTTTTTAGGATACTACTTCTTAGGATTCTTTGAATTTGGTTGTTGTTGGGTTGCTAAGGATTCTTAGAAGGGTTTCCAGTATTAAGAAGACCAAGATGTAAGAGATTTTCTTGTTCTCTTATTAAAGAGTCACAAAAGGCATTAAAAGATGGGGACTTATAGGCTTGTCCTTGAGAAATAAAGACTTTTCTAGTAGAATGGAAGGTGGAAACAAACATAGAGTAGGTTGGTCCTAACTTAGTAAGAATGGAATAGATAAGGCTACCATCTTCTTTCTCAACCTTAACACCTTCCAAGAGAAATCTAAGGGTCTTGAACATGGACAAAAAATATTCAATGGATGAAAAATTATTGGGGTCCAACATAAGCAATTCATTCTCGAGTTGATGCACTCTAATTTCATTTTTAATTCCAACAATTTTATTGATTTGTTTCATTACTTCATCAGGGGTATCAAGTTCTATGATATGGAATCTAAGGTCTAGAGAAATAGACATCCCTATCAACCCACGTGTTTGATCTTGCTTATTTTCCCATTTGGCTAGCTTATCTTCATATTTAGGTTTAGATTCTTGGCCTGAGGCTATTCTATAAAGACCTTTACTTCTAAGTAAATCCACAGTATAGGATAACCATTGGAAGTAGTTGGTGTTGTCAAGAATAACTAGGCATGGACTTTCCATTTTAAAAGAAATTGAAGTTGAAGATGTTGAAAACTAAGTGTTCCAATAGAAATATCTCGAAAAGTTAGGCCGATTAAAAAAAATGCTCCAAAAACGGCTTCCGGATGAAGAAGTTATGGATTTTTGAATAAAAGTTGTTGAAGATGCCGACGAACTATGTGAATGTTGGGAAGTGAATGATAATGTTATATTTAAACCCACCCCCCGCCCTTCCCCCGGTCCCCCAGCCCTCCCTCTTTCAAACTTAATCTAATTAGCTCACTTTTAAAAAATGTTATTTTATGTGACCCACTTTTATAAATAAGTGAAAGTCACTTTTACAATGGTACTTTATGAACTACCCATTAAATTGTAACTTAAATAAAAGATAAAGTGACTTCGGAATTATAAGTGACTCACTTTTTATAATGGGTGAAAACACTTTTACATAGCGTAACTTTAAAGCATAAGCTACATGTGCTTTTTGAAAAAATAACTCAACAAAAAAATGACTTGAACCCAAGACCTCTATTCTCATGAAGTAACTTTGAACCCAGTGAGCTAGTTTAAAATGTTAGTAATTTTTGGAAAGGAAGAAGGTTTTTTTTTTTTACTGACGCTTTGGAATGCATGCTACTTGAAAAACCTTTTTTTCCTTACAAAACAAAAAAAACCACACAACCTAAGACGAACATGAAAAAGAAATCCAAGCCTTATGGCTTAAAGTTAGATTTGGCAAGAAATTAAATACTTTCCTCAATATTTCTGATTTTCCAAGATCACCCTAAGGTGCAACGGAAAAGAGCATACGCATGAAAAACCTTATTTCCTTATATTTTTGGTTTGCCCAGATCGCGCAAAGTCGTGGGGAAAAGAGAATATGCAGAAATGAAAGGTATAAATCTAGTAATAAAAAAATTATAGAGGACTATAAACTGAAATAAATAGAGAGATAAATAACTATAACTACAAATAAAGATTGTATACCTCCAGATCTCAAAAATGACATAGTTAGGGCTACCGAAAACCTTTTCGTGTGAAACAAAAGGGGTTCCTCACTAGAACATATGCTTCTAACACAATAGAGTAGTCCTCTCAACCCGAAAGCGATCAGAAACAATAGATCTACGAAACAACAGTGGAATGCAGTTGTACTGGCTTCAAATTTGGATCACCAACGGATGCAACCCTCGAATAGCTCTGATACCATGTAGGAATTTATAGGGTAAGTTCCTTAGATAGAATACCAAAGGACACTGCTCACACACAGATCATAGATCGGTACACCAGTATTCTTGTTGTGGTTAAAACCCTAAAAGAGGGAAATAGTCCACGTCCTAAGCCAACGCAACCACTTCAAACAATTTATTAATGTAAAAGAAAGAAAATTTACATAAGTTTCTCTCATGAACGATCACCTTACAAATGACCCTCCATGCTCTTTAAATAGAGATCATGGACCAATTGAATGTTAAGCCACAGATCAAGTGTAAGTAATACCAAGAAGAGAATGAACCTTCGGATCATTTCATGTCTAGAACATATCGTGACTGTTAGACTGTAAGTTACAAAAAGTACATAGTAAAGAAACACACTTTACCTAACTATACACTAGACCAAGTTATACTTAACTATTTCCTATGTGTCGGAATATCCTAACAAACAAATAATTTTTGTAGACAAAATTCACTCAACAATGACAAAAATCTAAAAAATTAAGTCATTTTATATAGAATTTTATGTATTTCATGTGTAAAAATAGAAATATTTAATGTTATTTTCCCTTAATAATTATTTAAATAAAAATATGTTAAAGATCGACTATTTCAAATGGTAAAGAACACAATAAAAATATTCATCATAAAACACTAATATATGGATATTTATTATTTTAGTAACATCTCAAACTTTCCCCTACGAGGGTGCCAAAGAGCAAGGATCACCCCCTCCCCTCCTTGCCACCCCCGCCCGCCTACCTTGATATGATGCCAGCGCACACAAAAGGGAGTTGTGGCTCCTACTATACTTAAAACATTGCATGCATTCTCGTCACTTCATTAATCATGGCATGAAGATGGCACAAGGTTAAACGTCATTTGAATATTGTGGGTGGCATAGGGAGGTACAAGACGAATCCTCAAAAGAATTCTATCAAATTGGCAAAGATAGAGGAAAAAATTGGCAATATAGAGTATAAGCTCCCCCCACCTTGATATGATACTAGCTCAACCAACATCTCTCATTATACTTAGCACATTGCATGCCTTTTGTCACTTCATCGATCATGGCATGAGGAAAGCACAAGGTTAAACATCATTTGCATATTGTAAGTGGCATAGGGATGTACAAGAGGACTCATTAGGAGAATTCTATCAGATTGGCAAAGCAAGAAGAAAAAATTCACAGTATGGACTGCAAGTTAACCATTCTAACCAGGAGATCAGCCAACATCTCCTTCTCAAATGAGGATAGTGACCAACCAGTGTGAATGCTTGGAGATTCTACCCAATAGTTGTTATGACTCACTGGTTTTTTGCTTGCAACACTAGTAGTCTTTTTTGTCATGTTATGCCAATGTATGTCAAGGTCTTAGCAACCTCTAGGCTCTAAACTTATGCTACTGGCATGGTTTCCTTTCAAGGAAACCAATAACATTAAAATTTTGGTCTATGTAATCCTCATTTGATGTAATGCAAAATGCCTAACTAAAAATAAAAATAAAAAAATTGAGCATGTTTTTCAGGGACAACTTAACAACTTTTTAGCCACATTTGCTACTATCATGCAAGGATTTCCTTGCAGCAAAGTCCTCAAAATCTAACTCGATTTCATGGTTTAATTGTTGCTTCCTTCCTCCAAGAATTCAAGAGAAGTGGGATTGGCTTGAGTCCTTGGTTTGTCCACATTTCCCTCCTCTCATCTCACACACAACAATGTTGCAACTACAATTGGAGTGATTTCTATCTTCCTTCATTCAAAGTAATTTCGTCCTTGTTACAACACACACTCCCTACATTAGTCATGACAAGGCAAAGGGGTCTTTGTGTAAGAGAAGCAACCTATGATGAAGCAAGGGGTGGTTCACAAGACCAACTCAAGGCAAAGTATTTAGTTAAATAGTTCCATTCCCAAATTCCATTGGAATCCCAATAAGAGCCCCAAGAGGTTGAATATGAAGTAGTGGGAAGAGAGGGTGTTTGTTGGAATCTAACATTGCATCAAATTTGCATCTTGAATCCTAATTACAGGGCACACTAGAGGAAGGAAATTAATATAAATTATCTATATTACACGATCAATTTATGTGTTATGGTATATTGTAAGATTAATGTAATAGATCATGTTATGGTATAATGTGATTAATGTAATAATTTTTTACGTTACACAATCTATTAAATGGGATAATAATGTTCAAATTCATTATGGTAAAGAAGATTTAAAAGAAGCATGAATATGAAGTGGAGTGGGGAACACAACGAACATTACTATTAAAATGTGAGTGGATATGCTAGAATTGACACAATTGACATGCTCACCTTTAAGCCATCAACTTCAACTCTTCACCAACTACACAAGATATTTTGAATCTCAAAAATATTGAACGGTGGGTAAAGATTGTCCTCCAAGATGAGGAGAGAAATGAAACATTATTTTCAATGACCTATTAGAGAAAAAAAAAAAAAAAACAAATTACAAAACAATTAAACCATTGATGAAAAAAGATAACCAAACTGAGAAGCCCCCATGCTGAGAGGCCTAATTATATACGCTCTCAAGACCAACTAACAATAAAAAAAATCTCATATGAATGATACATTCTAAAAAAGGAAAAATCCATACCAAACATACTTGTTGAGCTCAATCAAAAAAAGCTCATATGGAGCCAAGGTTCTTTTAAACATAGAAAACCTGGTCCACCTTAGCATCTCACCCACAAAAATAATGCTAAATACAAACAAAAACCAGCACAATAGTATTTGCCAAATTCAATGCTATTAGAGATGAATTTTAAGACAGACTTCAACAACGTGGCACTATGGATCAAAGATTGGAAACCATAAGCAACATTGCATGGAAACCCTAAGTTTTTAGAGTGTGGAGGGGTGGTAAGTCTCTTCTCCAGTTCACTCATATTAAAGACCCCAATTTCATTGTGTCTCAAAAAATTAAGGTTACAACCAATATTCTCTATATCTATTCATTTTGTTGTATTTTCCCATATGATCCCTTGTGATCTCATTGCCTTTTGTTAATTTATTTAATCAATTGCTTCTTTCCATTCTATTTGGAATCCCATAGCAACATCTCTTAGAAACAATGAGTTTTCAACCCATGGAGGGATGATTGTTCATCTTCTCCAAGCTCTCAAGAAAAGTTGGAGGCCCCAATTTGTTTTGTTTTTCCACTCATCTTCCTTGTGCACAATCAATCTTGTTAGTTTGGACAAGGCTCATCTCAAAAAAGTAATGATATGACCAATACCCACCTTTATCCATTCAGTTTATTGTCTTTTCCTATGCACTCCCTTATGGAATACTCTGACCAATTGATCACTTTATTCTCTTCCTTGTCCTTATGTTTGGAATCATCCTGCAACACCACATGAAAACAAGCTTTTGTGCATGTGGAGGGATTGCCATCCTTTTCTCAAAGCCCAAATTCATGTCATGCACTCATCTTACTTGAAAATGGAAAGAAAATTTGCAATTAATATCCCTCCTTATCCATTCATTTCAATGTCATTTTTCCATATGCTCACTTATGTTGTGGTCACCTCCCATTGGTTGGTTTCTTTTGTCTTTTCAATTTCATTCAGCTTCATCTTGCAACATTGCTTAAAAAGCTGAAAATTTCAGCGTTGAGTGATGGTCATCCTTTTCTACAAGGAAAATTGAAAACACCAAATGTGTTTACTCTTCTTATGCATGGACATAATTGCAAGTTTGGGCCTAACTATTCTCAAAAAAGTATTGTGACCATCACCCCCTCATATCCATTCTTATTGTTGTATTTCCCCTGACTCACTTTATTGCATTGTAATTTGTTGAAATATGTAATGAGGTTCAGTGTTCATAATGATATATGTAATCATGTTTTTATGTATTTGATGTAATGGGAAAAATTAATTTATTATTATTATTCTTGAGGCATGAGTTTCAAGCTCAAGGAAATTTATTTTTATAGGTCAAGCTCCCATTGAGAGCTTCTAGGGCTTGTCATTGAGTCTACAAGTTGAGTCATTTTCATGTATGGAAGGCACATTTGGGCATGTTAGATATTGTAAAAAAAATTATTTGAGTCAAGTAGAGTCAAAAGACCCTCCAAGACCTTGTCAAATGTGCAAATAACAAGTCAGACTTATCAAGTGACAAGTCGGCCTAAAAGACAATGGCAAGTTCGCCTACAAGCATGGATAGGAAGCCTATATTAAGAGGGTAGTCGATCACATTTGGAGAGCATCCAAGAAGCAAAAACAAGTTCGATAAAGGAAAAGAAGAAATTCAAAGGAAGAGTGAAGCATAGGAGTTGAAATCAGTGGAAGAAATCGAAATTTTGGATCTGTTTTTGGGCTGAAGTTTGTCACACGTGTGAGGTAAATCAGGGCATCCACTTGTTGCAAGAAGACTGAATTGCAAACCTCAAGGAAGCTGAAATCTAGCATGTGAAGGATCTCTCTTGCAAGCTGAAATTACAAGAAGACAAGCCCAAGGAAAGCGAAGAAGAGACTCTCTCCAATTTGTCCTAGTTTGATCACACATGCGAGAATTGTAGGAGGCCAAAAGTTACATGTAGAAGCGATCGAAATTGCAGTCAAAGTTGCAGGTCCGAATTCTTGGTCAAATGTAAAGAGGAAGTTGTTGGAAGGCAAGTTTGACTTAAGGAGAAAGTTTGACTTGGTCTTGGAGGGATTGTTTAACAAAGGTCATAGGCCTTGGAATTTGTCAATTGAAGATCTATAAGAAGATAATTTGGTGTCAATTCTTGTTTATTCTGCCCAGACAAGCTTGTGAGATAGTGCTAAATACACTACATGGCTCTAACCCATGCAAATAGCAAAAAGTTTGCATTAAAAAAAAGATAAAGTACACCAGAAACAAAAGAAAATGGAAGTAAAGACACTAGAAAAAAAGCTATTAACAAAGGATTGTAGTGATAAAAAATTTGTTGTCATAGTTCTCAGAGAAAAGTTTTTATAACAATGTTACACATACAATCATTTTTTATAGCAATGTTATACAAATCATTATTCAACAAATTTTAAATTCATGGACAATTATTGCATAAATTTTTATCACACTCACGTTAATGGTCATTCCTCAGCAAGATTTCAAGAACCATATTTTTAGAAAGTCAAATAAAATTTGTAATGACACATTTAAGTTAAAAGATACCATAAATGTGCTGACCCATGTCATAAGTTACAATTTTAGGGAGATGTGTAAAGCCCAACATGGATAATAATGTTGCGCAATGGGGTGTGACCCATGACATAAGTTATAATTTTCGGGAGATGTGTCTAAGCCCAACATAGATAATAACACTGCACAATGGGGTGTAATCAATTGATTAGGACATCTTCTTAGCTTAAAAAATGTGTCATTGTACTCAATTTTAGGGAATTTTCATGAATAACCACTAAATATCCCATACACCTTGAGCACTGCTTATGTCTTGTTTTAAAATATATCAATGATTATGAATCTCTTGCATTTGAATAGTTTATCGTAGAACAAGATCTCCTTAGTGAGCATGTAATGATTTGTTGCATTGGTTTTATCATTGACAAAATAGTTACAATAACTTCACAAGGTGGGCACACCACGATGATTTGATTTTTTGTACTCAAATATGTAAAAAAATAAATATAAAAATGGGTATTCACTACAAATGATTGTTCTATTCCCTGCAAGGTCTCAAAGTAATTTTACTATGGTTCAACAGACTCAATCAATGTGCACACAACAGACATTAGACATAGTTGCTTCCGCTCATCAGCCTTAGCCAAACATGTAGAAAAATCGAAGCACCATGTATGCATTGAAGAATCCCAAGTTATCGCTAAGGTAGATCACTCCCAACACAGGAAGTTTAGGGAGGCAATTGAGATCGAAAGGCATGCCATAAATCTTAATAGGGATGATGGTTGGAAATTAAGAGTTGGATTTCAGCTCTCTCATCACAACTCATCATCCCTTTCTTCTCCTTTCTCCTTTTTATTTTCTATTTGGTTTATTTTCGTCTAGTTTCAACCTTGATCCCCTGTTTTTTATTGTTATTATTACCAAATTTTTTTTTGCTATAATATGTTTGCATGACTAGTAATATTTTTCTAGTTAATTTAAGCATCCCTCTATCCAATAATATAAACTTGATATTGTTAATAAAAAATATTAATATAGAGATTGATATTTCTAATTAATTATTATTGAATTATACTGGAATTAAATATTTTATTTTAAATTCCTAACAACTAGTTTTCTACCAAATACATTCTACTTAATATGAATAAGTCAACCCTTAACAGATAAGATAATATAAATTATTACTAAATAATTACTTTACATAAATCAATAATATTGAAATACGAGAATTTATATTTAATTATTCCTTAACAGCTATTTTTAACTATATATAGAATATTTTAATAAAATAACTCCTTACCACTAAGTCTAGAATAATTATTTTCTCTATCTATTAACTAATTCAACAAAAGTTAATTTTTAACTGCTAATTCCGGGCAATGATGCATCTTTACTATTTATTTCTTCTGATCTATGGATTTCTCACCTTGTCTTGAAGATAAACCACATTAGTTGGTTCGAAACTTCGACCAAATCCTAACTATGTGATTCATCAAAAAAACTTACTTTTACATTATGGATCACAAAAGCCTTGGATCTAGGATCCTTACATTATGGATCACAAAAGCCTTGGATCTAGGATCTAACACCAGCGTTAACCTGTTATCAATACTATCCATTTAAAAGTGAGATTATTATCCTATTATCTTCTTAACAAAGGATTTTATCCAAATTATAAAAAAAACGGTAGAGCATAAATAGAGAAAGAATCTTATCCAAACTATCACTAAAATTAAAGCATAAATGCAGGATCTTATCCAAATATCAATAAAAATGAGTAATTTTCAGGAAAAGCATTTCAACAACTAATAACTAAAATTATTTCAGTGAGTCCAACTACAAGGAACTAAGAAAAGGATGTCCTTGTAGTACGACATTAGAAGTTTTCTGCTAATATGTCAAAAAATTCAAAGCTTCACGTGACTAAGAAATGCTTTTATTGACTTGGACAACAATGCCCGTTGGTAACAGAAACATAATTTTTCTTCCATAATATTCGGAACCCTCCACAAATATGTAAGTAATAAATTATCAAAGATTCTACCAAATATTCCTTTCGTTAATTTCTACGTGCTGGTTGTCATTTTAACAAGCATGAGCTAATCAACCCCGCTAAAACTACGTGCCATAAACTAGTTTCAATTATTTTGAATGCTCTTCAAATAGTTAGCTTTGTTGTCAATAAGAGCCCGTACAGTCTCTAAACCCATTGGATCTCCCTCTTCAATAACTTTCAAAACAGTGCCACCGCCTGTAAATAAATAGTATTTGATATTGTTCAATGCAGCTTCATACAGGGCTGGATGAAGGCTGGCAGAGAATGAAAACATTGTTAATGCTCTATTCAGCTAAAACGCTTGCATCACATAAATACTAGAGTTGGAAATATACCTTTTAAAAGTCTGAAGGGTATCACCACCTCCAAAGAATTTTTGAGCAGAACGATTTTTATCAATGACCTCATCCATTTTGCTTGTACCATGCCAGAAATGTGGCATGAGTCCCATCACAGCATTAACAAATATTGTCTTAGCTGAGTTCATTGTTTGTTCAACCTCATCTCTCTCAAATGAGACAGGGTCAACATCAACAACATACTTGTAATTCTGGCCAGGAGCAAGGTCCTGCATGCATGGACAAGGAAATAATTTCACATCAGATCACATCATAGCTGATTGATATTTCAACTCCAACAGTTCTACAACTGCCAGAAAAGAAATCTGTAGTACATACCTTGACATCAATCGTTCTAAATTTCCCTTCAAATCTACCATCCAAAGTATCAGTTTCAACCAGAACCTGCAACTCGAGAATTTTTTTATGTACCTTATCCTGTTCTACCAGCTCTTTTGCTAGTTCAATATCTGATTCCTACACAGAAAAGGGGAAAACGTAAAATAAGTAAAACAATACACCAACTCCACAGAAACATTTCAGACTGGAGGGAAAAAGAATACATACCTCAACACCAGCAATTTTAACTCCATATTTAGCACATAGATAAGTATTGTAAATGAGACCACCCAGAACCAACTTATCAACTTTCTTGTATATCTGTTTTAATGGACCAATCTTAGTATCATACTTTGCACCAGCAACAATTGCAACAAATGGTTTGCTGGGATTCAAGACAGATTGCACATGATAAAGTTCACCCTGAGAAAGGATACAATGTCAGGAAATTCAAATTGGCATCTTCCTTTTGCTAAATGACAAGAAACATCAAACCAAGATGTGTTTTCAGTGTTCACTGAAATAATAAGACTCGAGAGAAGTAACAGGGTTCCAAATAAAATTTAAGAAAAGAACACACACCTGCATGCATAGTCCTGCATATGAGGGAAGGTATTTCGCAATATGGTATGTGGAACCATGAGGCTGCCATGAGCCAAATGCGTCATTAACATATACATCAGCTAGGGCAGAGAGCTGAATTACAAATCTGTTAAGCTTCTCTCCTTTGTCTTCCTCCCCCTGTTTCATGGAAGAGCTAAAATTATTATCAAGAAAAGATGATTGGCTACAGAAGTTACAAAGGAAGTGACTATATTCAATCATATTCAGCTGATCCTTTGTCTTCCTCTCATGTTTCATGGAAGAGCTAAAATTATTATCAGCAAGAGATATTTGGCTTCAGTAGTTATAAAGGAAATGGCTATATTCAATCATATTCAGCTGATCTTTGATACCAGACGCATTGGTTTGCTTAATAGAGCTAGATGAAACATAGACGTCCACTCAATATAAGTTTCAAGGCCCCCAGGTTCCTGTTCCTCCAAGGTACATCATATGCCCCAGATTTTTGAAGAATTTGTTTTCAGGAGACCAGCTATTAGTAAAACCCAGAACGCCAGTCATATGAGTAAACAGCGCATTGAATAAAAATAGTGGACTGTGCACGTTGAAAATGGACACTAGAAGAAATCCAACTAAGACTAGGTCTAATGCTCCTGGATGTTTGGAAGAATTTGTTTCCAGGAGACAAGCTATTAGTAAAACCCAGAACGCCAGTCATATGAGTAAACAGCGCATTGAATAAACATAGTGGACTGTGCACATTGAAAATGGACACTAGAAGAAATCCAACTAAGACTAGGTCTAATGCTCCTGGACGTTTGGAAGCTCAAGTATATGCATACGCAGATACACATTAGCTATAGCATGAATCTGAAAGACAATTCTATAGATGTTTACTCCTGTCTTCATTACCATGTTTCATGTAAGGGCAACGAATTGCCCATTCTTAATTCACTTTCAGGAAGATGTATTCAACTTGTATATTATAAAGAGATGCCTATATTCAATCATTAAGTCTAGGTAGCTGGTCGATGCTACCAACCCCGTTGTATTTTTTAATACAAGGGTACACAAAACCTAGATGTCAACTCAATGTAAGTAATTGACGTCTCAGCTGTCTGTTCATAAAGGCTTTGGGTCCTAGATCACAAGTCCCAGACTTTTAAAGAATTTGTCTTCCTCTGACCAAAGTTCAGATCACCTTACAGTTCATTACACCCAGATAAGCCAGGTACATTCTGCTGCCTGGACGAAGGTGGGGTGATATGTCAACTCTTTGTGTGTTCCCACATGCATAAGAGTAGATGGAATCTAAACATATATTGGCTGAAACAAAAATGGACACTAGCAGAGGCCCAACTAAGTCAGGCTCTGATGTGCACTGCACCTTAACAGTGGAAGTGGCTATCTCAAGTTCACAGAAATGGGCTCAAATACTTGAACTCCACCTCAAATGTTGAAAACCAAACATGCAACCTTGAGTTTTGTAACATCAAGTTACACATCAGACATCGGTTTAGTTAGGACTGTGCTAGTGACAAAAATCTTTTTCAATAAATGACTAGGCCAGATTATCACAACCATGAATTTAATAATTTACCTCATATAGGGGAAAGGAAATTGAGCTGGGAGAACCAAAAAAACAGTAATCATGCTAAAGAACTCACTGCAAACCAACGAGTATTTGGCATGTAGATTCCACCAATCTTCCGACTCTTAAGGTCATGGATCAGCCAGTTGATGGAGGTGTCAATATCCAGAATTCCATTTTTCTCCGTTGTACTGAAGCAGGGAACTGCAAATTTGATGTGGAGCTTCCGTTGCAAATAGGCAACAACGGCATCCACAGATTCATCCTGGATTGTAGTGATAGTTTTTGTCTTCTTGTCATAAGGGCGTCCAATGTGAGTCATGATAATGGGCCTGCACATTCCAGTTTTAGGTCAAATGAGCTCATCACTACAAACTAGGCACAATAAACACAAGATTAAGGGCTGCAGAATAGGTCTAGAAGGTAAAACAATTGAACCCACCTTCCACCTCGCTCCACGATATTGTACATAGTTGGTAAGGTCACATCGATTCTGTATTGATCTAGTATTTTACCTGCACCCACCAACGTTAAAAACCACTGAGACACCACAGAATCCAAGGATAACACTTTACAACATACTCAATACAGTCTGCATCACAAAACTGGCAGGAAGACTACTACAAATGGCTGTTAATTTAAATATTCAATAGCTGAGGCTAGAAGTGATTAAAAACTAAAAATAATGCTGCTATGAAACCCTGAAATAACCGTTTACGGTACAAATGGAAGCTGGAAGCGAAAATTCCAGCCAATTTTCCAATGTAGTTGTCAAATATAATTTTGTGAATATGCCAAAAGCAATTTGTCAATGCGCTCATCCCAAACGCAATTTTACAAATAAATAAATTGGTGAATCTGGATGCTAAAGCCCAATAACAATACTCAAGTTGTAAAAAGACTAAGAGAACTTCATGAGAATATCAGCAATAATTGAATTGATTTAATGAACTGTGATAATAAAAAAATGGATTGCACAAAGATCTGAAGTTGTAAATTTGGATGCTAATGTCCATATTGTTTAATGAACTGTGATAAAAAAATGGATTGCACAAAGATCTGAAGTTGTAAATTTGGACTGAGCACTAGTTTTTTGCCCCTGTTGATGGATATTTTCGGCCTGGCCACTGGGCAAAATTCAGTGTCCTCTGCGAGGTGGGATCTCCCTCCTTCGTATATGGTGTTTTTTATTTTTTCAACAGGTTTTTTTTCCAGTGTCTTACTATGGTTTGTACCAGGCTATCCCTGTTTTCAGGTCGTTTTTTACACAGCCACTTATATAGTTTTTCTTCTCAATAGAAGGACCCTTTGTAATTTTGCTCTTTTCTGGGGATAGGTGGTATGTGACCCCTGTTATACCAGCATGAATTCTCTGAATATGTAATGGCAATTGCCTCTACTGGAACAACTGTCTTTTGGTTTTTTGTAATCTCTCATATGATTACAATATAAATCTTGCTTTTTTCGTACTGAAAAATTTAGATGCTTATGTCCATATTGATACTATAGCAAAGCAACTTCCTAAGGATAATAGGTGATAATTTAATCGATATGATATAGGCTTCAAAGTAGTTGAGAATTGTGTAAGCTTCGCTGAAAAAAACAGTCCTCGGTCATCTTCCCATCAAAAATCGGTAGCAAGAAGGAAGCCCCTAGCAAGTTTTATAACTCTAATAATAGTGTTAGATTATAATACCAAATAAGAAATGGCGAAACAACTATTATTTCGGTTGAACCATCTGGTTATAGTGCATGCTGCCAAAATACTTCAACCCGCAGTCTGAAAACAATTATTGCTTAGATCACTTCATGTGTTACTAAAACATAATTTACACACGTTTTAAAGTCAATGTGCTCGAAAAATGTCTTTCAATGGGAATTGAACCGTGATCGATCAACTGAATTAGATTGCTTTCACATACATAGGGAGCATTCTATGGCCGATTTTTTTCGAAAAACCCCAGATATGGGATTTTTAAGGTAGAACCACGGACGGGGACATGATCGGTAAGATTATTAGAATCAATTCCAGATGAAGCTACTTGTAAGATTGACTGAAAAACGATCCTCAAACCTCAAAAGGAGGGGTAATTGATAAAGAGTTACTGTGTATTTACCTTTCTTCACGACGTTGTGATCGACTCTGAGAAGAACGACCTTGTCTCTGAGATCGGCATCCTGCAGCAGAGGCAACCTCGGATCGATCTCCACTTGGTCAATTCCATCCTCCACGCTGTAACCCACCCGCAGCCCATTCTCTGAATTATACTTGGCCATAGTTCTTGATTAGTATTCCCCTGATTAGTAATCCCTTGTTTGTTCTGGGCATCGACCCTCTCGCTTAATTTATATCTGCTCAGTTCAGCCATCTTACCCGCGACACGCCCAAATTCGTCGATATTTGTTTGCCTGGGTTTCGTGGGATTTCAGGTAAACGGCAGCGTGGAGCCCTTGCGTGCGTGGAAAGTGTTCGATCCCAAAAACCCTTTCGTTTCCCGTGTTTATGTCAACTCCTGCTTCTGTAATTTCACGGTAGCCATGAGGCACGCAGTGGACAGTGCTTTGAATCGCTCGGCAATACCTGTTTGTAAAACCAAATTTTCAAACCGAAACCAACCGGAAGCCAGGAAGGGTATAATTGTCTTTACTGCCACGTGTAATGACGTGTCCCTTTTGATTAGTCACCATAAGCGTTGAAATATTGGCGTGAATATCTTAAATATATATAATATTTTTAAAGTATCCATCGGTATCAGTATCGGTAGTCGGGATTCATGGTGTTAATGTAATGTCGTTAATATAGTTGAAAATTGTGGTTAACTTGAGTTGGTATAGTTTTTGGGTTATTATATATTGAGTTAGGAGTGATATTGGTAGTCGCAATGATGGTATATTTTAGTTATGGATTATTTTAAAATGATAGGAATGGATAATTGGTTTATGAGAAGAGTTTTTAGCGAAAATCACATCAAAATTTATAAGGATGAATTATGATGTGATTTTTGCTGAAGACTCTTCTCATAAACCTGTTATGGATTAGAAGTCTTAATTCAACAATGGATAATTCATTAAGTTACATATGGTAAGTCATCCTAAAGGTGTTTATTTTAGGGGCATCTATTTATCTAGCTTCATTTTCACATGCTAAGTTTTGATGTTAGCAATAATTTTATGGTTTAATTATTTTTTATAAGAAAAAAATAAATAAAATATTAATTAATTATTATTTTGTAAATTATGGGAATGGATAATTTATTAAGTCATATTGGGTAAGTCACCTTGATGGGTCTTTACCTAGGCCATCCAACCTCATTTCCACAAGCCCAAGTCTCACTCGAGATTTGAATATGGTAGGGAGAGTCCAAGACCTACCTCCCCACAAATCAAACTATTGCTCCTCAACTTGTTAAAATTATTATCCTACATTTAAAGATAGAACAAAAATATGTTCATGAACTAATGGAGGTTCATCATGGTCTAATTACATTTGTTACTCAATTCCTTATTGTTTTAGATAGAGTTTTCTTTTATCTTCTCAATTTCAAAGTATTTAGCATTTGGATAGAGGCAAAGCACGTTACCTTGATTTCATGTAAAAATGAGGTCTTTATTTGCGTTGGAAATAACTAGAAACAATGTGCTTTAGATTGTTGTTTATTGGATAAACGAATATGAATATTTTATTACAGGGTGTGTTTAATGGTTAATTCGTTGTGGTGTGAATATGCTTGTTGCTTAGCCTTTCCCCTTCTCTTTATGACAAAAAAAATTCTTCCTTGTAATACTTCAAAGTACTCATTTTATATGCTTACCTAAAAAATATTTATTAATAGGCCAAATATGCATAAAATATCTACATCTTGGAATTGTTTCAACAACGTAAATCTCCTTTTTTTAAAAACATAATTGAAAGTTATGACTTGCAATAACTTGAAGCTCCAATATATTGTGAGCCTTATGTCAATATGGGCAACCAAAATGGAATGGTGCCTCCTACTAACATAATATTTGATTGGTTGTGTTGTGAATGTGCTTGTTTCTTAGTCTTCTTGCATCCCTCTGTACAAAGATTTAAAAAAAAAAAATCACTAGTACACAAATATGGTTGTTGTATTAGAGATGTAAATTTGTGCATGAGACTGAACACATCTGTTGAAATATGGCAACAAGAATATTCCAATTTAATTTGTCCTTGAATTAAATTGTGAATTAAAATCGAATTTAGCCTTAACAACTATTTGGAAATAATTAACTAATTTATTTTAAAGTCTTTTTGAAGTCATGCAAGAGTTAGAAGAAATTCAAGTTAGAAGTCTTTTTGAAGTCATGCAAGAGTTATCCCTTAAATTAAAAAGATAAGATTGAGTTATATATGAGTTGTAATTAGTTAACTCAGTTTACTGAGTTAAGTCCAGTTAAATTAGTTCCAAACTGTTTGAGGAACTAATAGTGAGTTAATAGTCAGTTGATGCATTAATGCACTCAACTAGTGTTACTCTAGTTAATTGAAGATTCCCTCATCAGAAACTCATGCATTTCTATTTTAAGAAAGACCCAGTTGAGATTAATAGTCAAGGACAGTGTACTATCAGTTGCATGTCTGTTTTCTCATGGAGAAAACTCATGCATGCAGTCAAGGATTCATCCTTGAGGATTGCGCAGTTTTGGAAGAGGTTTTCCACTTGGTAATAGGAAAATCATCCAGAAGGAACAGCGCAAGGAAATAGGAGCTTGGAGGGCAGAGAGGAAGGCTGGAGAGAAGCCAAGATTGCCTGTGAGCATCTGTGAGGATTGTACTGAGAGCTGGCTAACTATGAGAGCTAAGGCTTTGTATAATTCCTATGTATTTTCACCATGTATGATAATACAATAGGGTGGGGTTTTTAGCTGAGGTTGTCCCCAAAGTATTTTCATGTGCATTGTGCCATTGATTCTTCTTCTTTTGGTTATATTTTTCAGCTCGATCTTTAAGCTTCAACAAATTGATAGTAGAAGTAGGTTATAGTATTCTGCTTTGATTTATATTGCATTATCGGGTTAACCTGTAACAGATTTTCTACATGGTATCAGAGCTAGATTTGTAGAAATTTTCTACAACATCACGCAAATTTAGTGGTCATATATTAGTGTAGATCAAAGTGGCAAATGATGATACATCGATGTGGTGATACTCCTTGTCATCATGGAAAATTTTAACCATGGAAATTTTTCCTAAATAGTAATAAGGTTGGTAAATTTTTCTTGGGTCATAGTATGCAACTATAAATGTTTGGCAATATTCTATAAAAATATTCATATTTCTAATGATTTTATATTGTCTTTTATATAATTTTGGCAATTTGTAAAGTTAAATAATTCTATCCTATAAGATTTAAGGTGAATCATTTTTACAAAAAAATGGAATTGGAGAATCTTTTTTCGAAAAAAGCATGGAAAATTAGCCATTTGCAAAATTTAACCCCGAAATTTTTCCTTGTTATGTAGTGTTAACATTAAAACTTAGTAGTACAAACAAAAAATTTGATAACGCTAATATATGTCACAGGACCATGGCAAATTAAACTTGTTACAAATTGTATAGAGTTTTGATGTGATTGAAAAACTCAATAATTCACATGTACAAGACCAATATTTATAACAAAGCATATCTCTTTTCTATCTTCTCTTCTTCTTATGTAATAAAAAATATTAATAGATGAGATACAAAACATGTGATATTAACTTGATAAGAATAGCTTTTTCCAAGGAAAAAAGTGTAATTTTATTCAACCTGAAACAAGGAACAAAATTACATTTTGTATATGTTGAAAGCATTTGGTCATATTAGCCTTTCAGTTGATGAGAAATAAAAGAAAACTGTTAAAAATTGCATACATTATGTTGGAGTTAAGTGTGATAAAACTCACTTAACTTCTCCCTTTTTCCTTTCTTTTTTTGAACCTTTTGCCAAACCCCCTAGTTGGGATCAATTGTTACCATTGGCAATTCATTTCTAGTTGTCTGTTGTGAAAACCCCAACCCGGGTTCTGTCATGAAAATTGATCTGGACTTATGCAAGAACACAACAAAATACAGATATAAACATAGACAGAGAGATGCAACAAAAATAAAACTTCATTTCATTAATATCAAAGAAATGAAATATGATTACATACATAATGGAAATAAACTAGCTTGGGTGATGGTAGCTTATCTCTAAGAAGAGATGTGGCAGCTACATGTCTCTGAACTATGTTACAATGAGGCTCAAGGGCCTTTTTATTATTGAACAATAAGGGAAAATCCTAAAAAACCAAACCCCTAACCCCAAGAGATGAAACGCCAAGAGTTTATGGGCCTCATTGGGGTTAGTTGGGCAGCCAACTTCCGAGGGTCATAACTTGTTCATATGATCTCCATTTGGTGCATATGATACCTCGTTGGAAAGATCTATCCAAGTACTATAGGATTTGCCATAGGCCCCTACCTATTGATATGGGCATGCTGCGGACCTTAGGGGTCAAAACAACTTAGGAAGTTCAAGACCCAAAAAACTACTAAAAATAGTAAATGTTGTTCAATGAAATGGATGAAAGCGACTGGAGGTATAAGTGGCATAGGTGGGTGGCCACCAATATCTACCTGGATCATTCCTCCCACAATGGGAAGCAATTGTCCCCATTGCGTGTAGAGCCTCCATGAGATGAGAAATTTCTGTTTAACCTTTTCCCTAGTGAACCACTTACCCTGGTGAAGGAGTTTCCCTACTTTGACAACTCGATATTGTTGGATCATCTGCTGGCGAGTGTTCTTCCTATGTGTGTCCATGATCGTATCAGTTGTGGCCTGCTCAATGCATTTTGGGTTGAGCTCTATTGTTTTCAGTTGATGATTCAGATGGCTCTAGACACACTCAAAATCTAGAAATAGCTCAAAAATCAAAGTTGTCGGATTGATGTGAAACTAGAACAAGATCGTATTACTCATCACCCTGATTCCAACGGTGTGAACGACACCCCAATCTGAGTTTGTATGAGGGAGATAGAGTTGGTTAAAGTTTTGGTCAAAGCGGGCATGTGGGGCACGTTTAATGATCTTACAAATTGATTGAGTTTGAGGCATGGAACTTGGCTCCCGAATGTGGGTGAATTTGTCGAATACTTAATTTGTTTAAGAACCCCTATTTTTTGCAGAATTAAAAATATGTGGTTGGTTAATATAAAAAACAAAAAAATATAAAAAATGGGGGCGGGTTGCCACCCTCGCTCTATTGTTATAACATATATATAGTATGGTTGGGTCGGGGATGTGTAGTGCGGACCCCTCCCACCAAACAACACATAACCAACAACTTGGGTCAGCAGGGCTTAAACCTGCCTAGCCCACATGGCCAACCCCCACCGTGCAACCCAAAAACAAAGCAATGACGCCAATCAAACAAATCAAAAAACGTGTTATGTTTTTTAAAATGGGTAAAAAAAATATACCAAGGTGGGGGGGTTGGTGTTGTTTGAACCCCCCAACCTCCCTGCCTCAGTTCCTCTGCCTTACCACTACACTAGGGGTGGCGGCTTTGTAAAGTCCACCACCCGACTCCTATATAACCTATCCTTTGTCATATGCACAGGGGAGACCAACGGAGCGTTTGGAGGTGGAACCCTAAACCTGGGTGGAGGGCAGAACTCAGAATGGTGGAACGGTTCCTGACGGAACCTTTCCCAAGCAGAGATGTAAAACCATGAACCTGAGAACCTTAAGATGTTGAAAAGATTCCCTTGAGGGCCATAGATGCCAGTGACAGAATTTGACAAGTGGATAGTCATTTTTGCACATTTTATCACCAGGAGTCCAGCCATGCAGTCATAATCTCCATCTAAGCAACATAAATGAAAGTGTCCAACAACAAGTAATCTTGAGGAATCTTTAGATTCCCTTGGAGGCTGATTTTTGCCAGTGTCAAAAATGATGCCGACTTTATAGTCGTTTTTCACAGAATTTCGCAGGGAGCATAATGGTGTGCTTAGAATCTTCATCTGAGTAGCAGATTTTCCGACCATCTTCAGGAAGGAATCTTTGAGGGAATCTCTAAGATTCCCAAGGGCCATAATTTGATGGTGTCATAATTGGACAAGTCTACAGATGATTTTACATGACTCATTGCTAGGAATTTAGTGGTGCAGTCCATTTCAACAGCTGACCTTTGCATTTTTCGGCCATCTTCGAAAGTGGAGGTATATGATGTAGTTATTCCAGGTCTTTCTTCTTTATTTGCTGAGATGATGTCTTTATTGTTGAGATCCATGATTACCATTATGTTGAGGGATACTTGTTGCCACATCATGTGAGATTTGTTTAGCTTGTCATGCTGAAGGAAAGCCCATGTGAGTGAGAGTTCTTGAGAATGTCTCGTGGAGAGACAAACCACTCTGGTTGAAGTTATTCATCCTTGTAATGACAAAGAGTATGCCATGTACATAATCATCCTTTGCAGCATTTAATGAGGTGGCCTCCCCACTCTTGACACTAGGGCCCGGAGGTGTAGCCCACAAAGGGTGAACTCTATTATAAACATGTTATGTGTTCTTGATTTTATGGTTGTCTTTATGATTCATCTTCTTTAAGCATGCACATGTGGTCGCTTTATGGTCTTTTACATGCAATTATGTTAACATCATAGAAGTAAAAGATCCTAGATAATTCTAGTAGCTGAAGAGATTTGGATCAAGCTTGGTATCAGAGTGGTCTTCCCACTGATGTGAATTGCGAGTGTGAACGATTGAACATGCAACAACAAACAAAAATGTAAGATGACAGAGACATATACGAGGACCTCCTTATGATGTCAAAAATGGTGGATATAATGTATGAAGCTTATGAGAAGAAAATGTCAAGAGGAACGAGAAAAAGAAAGAGCAGAGGATGATGCTCCATCTACTCCCTTGAGTGTACATTCATCTTCTTCGTAGTCTTCTCGTCATTCAGATGAGTAGATCAATCAGAGCCTTCAAGAAGAGAATGTTGAATTGAGGAGTCATGGAAAATGCCTTGGAAGAATTGAAGCACAACAAAGGCTTAGAGAAGCCATCATCACCCATTTTAGAATCGACAGTTGAGGTAAACAATGTTGATCATTCTTCAGTTTCATCTTCACATGATGTTATTTCTGTTAGAAATGTGGAGTTACCCATTTCAGGGACTGGTATGAGACTCCTTACCAAGATGGGATATAAAGGAGGAGGACTTGGTGTTAATGGCCAAGGGATGACTCAACCATTGGAGGTTCTACAAAGACCTCAATTTGCAGGTTTGGGATACATTGAAGGAGAGTGCTCAAAGGTGTCAAAAACTTCCAAGACATTGTCGAAGCCATCAGAGAAAGAGAATGAAGGGAACACATCACTATCTTCCCATGATAGTGCACATTGCAAAGGGAGAGCTAAGGCAAGCTCTCGTCACCATAATTGCACCAAAGAAAGCCAAGAGAGGTATCAAAAGTCTTAATATTATAGAGTTCATTTTGATTACAAGAATGTTGTTAATGATGAACAAAAAACATGGCGTAGAAAACCATGTAGTTTTTGTGGTTTACATAACCATGTGGTTGCTGAGTGCTAGAAGAGAATGGTAGCAAGAAAGAGGATGAGGCGTGAAAGGCCTTCTCCACATCAAGGAAAGAAGCAAGTTTGGAGGAAGAAAACTTTTTGTAGTCATTGCAACAAAGGTGGTCATTAAAGAACCACATGTTGGAGTCTCCATCCAGAGAAATTTCTTAAGGACAAAGTGCCCGTGCATAAACCAGCTGGTAAAGATGTTTGACAAGAAAATTTGCCACATTCCTCGTGGATCAATTTGTTGAGTAAGAGATGATTTTACTAGATTTTGTAGCTTGTCATGGCCACATTTTGTAAATCATGTGTTGTGACATAAATGTAAAAGTGATGATGTGTTTTCCATCGCTTATTAAAGTAACAATGATGTTGTGGCCTTTTATTGCTAGTTGGGGTATTAGTTTCTATTTTGATGTAAACTTGACCAAAGAGTGTGTCTTATAAACTCTTGGCAAGTATAGGGATGCTTGGGTCATAGTTGGTCATGTAACTAAGCATGTAATTTGCAAAGATTGTAACACAAGTTTGTAAAGGGTGTAGGTGTTGGTTCATCACTTATGGCTTCGAAGGACAGGGGTGAAGGAGAAGGAAGCATGACCTGTCAGGACACTTGTCGTGTAGACAATGTAACACAATAGTTGCAGATTATGTTCATGCTTTTGGAGGACGAAAAGCTCCTCAATGGGGAGGAATGATCCAGGTGGCTCCAGACACACTCAAAATCCAGAAATAGCTCAAAAATCAATGTTGTCAGATTGATGTGAAACTAGGAAAAGATCATAGTGCTCGTCGCCCTAATTCCAACGATGTGAACACCACTCCAATCTGAGTTCGTATGAGGGAGATAGAGCTGGTCAAAGTTTTAGTCAAAGTGGGCATGTGGGACATGTGGGCCATGTTTAATGATCCTACAAATTGTCTGAGTCCGAGGCATGGAAATTGGCTCCCAAAAGAAGGTGAATTTGCCGAATACTTAATTTTCCTAAGAACCCTTATTTTCGGTAAAATTAAAATATATGGTTGGTTAATATAAAGACAAAAAAATATAAAAAAATAGGGGGTGGGGCAAGCTGCCATGCTTGCTACCCCCACTCTATTTTTATAACATATATATATTATGGTTGGGTTGGGGCCATGTGGTGTGGACCCCACCCACAAAACAACACATAACCAACAATTAGGGTCAGTCGGGCTCAAACCCGCCCGACCCATGTGGTCAGCCCCAAACAAAGCAACGACACCAAACAAACAAATAAAAAAACACGCTATGTTTTTTAAAATGGGTAAAAAAATATACCAAGGTGTGGGGGTTGGCGTGGTTTGAACCCTTGACCTCCCCGCCTCAATTGCCCCGCCTTACCATTACACCAGGGGTGGTGGATTTGTAAAGTTCACCACCTGAATCCTATATAACCGGTCCTTTCTCATATGCACGAGGAGTGACTGACGAAGTGTTTGGAGGTGGAACCCTGAATCCAGGTGGAGGGAAGAACTCAAAATGGTGGAACCATGCCCGACGGAACCTTGCCCATGCAGAGATGTAGAACCATGAACTTGAGAATCTTAAGATGTTGAAAAGATTCCCTTGAGGGCCATAGATGCCAGTGAAAGAATTTGACAAGTGGATAGTCATTTTTGCACATTTTCTCGCCAGGATTCCAACCATGCAGCCATAATCTCCATCAGAGCAGCAGAAATGCAGGAGTCCAATAGCAAGGAATCTTGAGGAATCTTTAAATTCCCTTAGAGGCTGATTTTTTCTAGTGTTAGAATGATGTCGACTTTATAGTCATTTTTCACAGAATTTTATAGGGAGCGTAATGGTGTTATTTGAATCTTCATTCAAGCAACAAATTTTCTGGCCATCTTCAGGAAGGAATCTTTGAGGGAATCTTCAAGATTCCCGAGGGTCCAAAATTTGACGGTGTCAGAATTAGATAAGTTTACAGTCGATTTTACACCACTCATCGCCAGAAATTCAGTGGTGCAAACCATTTCAGTAGCTGAGGTTTTAATTTTTTGACCATCTTCAAAAGTGGAGGTATATGATGTAGTTATGCCATGTCTTTCTTCTTGATTTACTGAGATGATGTCTTTATTGTTGAGATCCCTGATTACCATTATGTTGAGGGACACTTGTTGCCACATCATGTGAGATTTGTTTAGCTTTTCATGCTGAAGGAAATCCCATGTGAGTGAGAGTTCCTGAGAACATCTCGTGGAGAGACAAGACACTCTGGTTAAGGGTATTCATCCTTGTAATGGCAAAGACTATGCTATGTACAACATTATCATTTGCATCATTTAATGAAGCGCCCTCCCCACTCTTAACACTAGGGCCCAGAGACGTATCCCACACTGGGTGAACTTTGTTATCAACATGTTATGTGCTCTTGATTTGATGGTTGTCTTTATGATTCATCTTCTTTACGTATGCACATGTGGTCATTTTATGCTCTTTTATATGAAATTATGCTAATATCACAAAAATAAAATATCTTGGATAATTTAGATAGCTAAAGAGATCTGGATCATCTGCTCATCAACATCATATGGGTCCAACAATGGAGGAAAGTATGGTCATATCCACTCCACACTAAATATTGGGTGTAGACCAAGGAACAATGGAATGATGAGCTCAAAGGCATTGCCCCTTATCCTTGGTGATGGTGTACAACCCATATCGGAGTGGGTGGAGCTTGCGGTGGGGCCTAGCGAGGCGCTCCTTCTACAAATGTAAACAAACTTTGTCGCCCTCTTGGAACTTGTGTGGCATTAGATGTTGATCATGACACTGCTTGTACTTAGCATTGGCTTTGTCTAATATGTAATGGACCTACTGGCAGATGTGCTAAATGTGCTCAATGAATTTGTTAGCCTAATCAGCTTCAGTTTGGACATGAGACAAATCTGCTTGAGTAGTTGCAAATGGTATGGCCACATCAATGGGACAAAGTGGCTAGAATTGCAACCCCACCTGAAAGGGACTATGGCCAGTTGAGCTGTGGAGATACATTTTGTAGATGTGTTGGACATAGGGGAGGCTTTCATCCCATGTGTGTGGATGCTTCGAGTTGTACATGCATAAAATGTCCACAATCAAGCTATTGACGACTTCTATTCGGCCATCAATTTGGGGGTGGAAGGTTGTGGACTTAGTGAGCTTGGTATCCAGCAATGACCAGAGGTTTAACCAAATTGTACTCAGGAACATGTTGTCTTGATCTGAGATAATGGAATTTGGGATCCCAAAATGTACCCACACTCATTCAAAGAAGAGCTTAGCAGTTTCTTCTGCTATGTACTCTTCTTGCAGGCCGCCAGAATGGCCAGCTTGGAGAATTTGTCGACAACCATGAACTCACATTCATTGCCATGGTTAGTAGAAGGCAGCTCTGACATGTATGTCATGGAGATGGATTCCCAAGGCCAATTAGGAGTAGGAAGAGGAGTATATAGGCCTTTCTTCTTGATTTTTGGTTTGGCAATGGCGCAGGAAGTGCAGGATTTGATGTACTTCCCAACATCCTTTCGAAGGTTTGGCCAATTAAAATACTTCTACAACATTGTCATTATTTTATCTACTCTGAAATTTCCAAAGACCCGACATTGTCACTATTTTTCTATACTCTGAAATGTAGCCTCCCAAATCATTTTGGCACACTCACTTGTAGGAACACGGAGGTGTCCTAGGTGGCATAACAGTGCAACCTGGAGGTCAAAATATGGAACTTGCTTTCCTTCCAGGAACATTTGGTGTGTGTTTTCAAATTCTGGATCGCTCTTGTAAAGATGTGGCCACCCTGAAGTCTCGTGTCCACAAGAGTTGGGCATAGTGGTCAGCCCTATAACTGATGGTCAACTGAGACAATCTGCAACCTTATTGGTGCTTCCCTTCTTATACTTGATCTTGAGATGGAACTGTTGTAGATATGTGGACCATTTCTGATGGTGATCATTCTGCAACTTCCCTTGTGTTTGTATAAACTACAGGGGTTGGTGGTCTTTTTGGATGACTAATTCCTTCCCCATAATGTAATGATTCCGTTTTCGGTAGGCCTTCACAATAGAATACATCTCTTTGTCATAAGTGGGATACTTTCAGAATGTATATGAAATTGTCTCACTGTGATATGCCACTAGATGCCCCTGTTGGGTAATAACTGCACCAATAACATAGTCAGAGGCACCTATCTAAATTTCAAATGGTTTCTATAGGTCTAGTAATGTGAGCACTAATGCAATGCAGAGGCGATGCTTCAAATCAACAAACGCCTTCTATTGGGATTTAGACCAAAATAACTTTGCTTTCCCTCCACCCTTGGTGGCTTGACTCAAAGGCTAAGTGATATGAGAGAATCCCAACATGAACCTATGATAGAAATTGGTGAGACCCAAGCTCTTTTAGAGTAGTTGGGGCTGGTCAATCTCAAATAAATTGTATCTTGGTTGGGTCCCCTTGCACACCCCTCTCATTAATGATGTACCCCAGATATGGAACTTGGGTCATACCAAAAGTACATTTCTCCAAATTGGCACACAATTTGTGTTGTTGCAGGGTTTGGAGGACCTGTCAAATATGGAGTATGTACTCTTCCCAACTCCTCCTAAATATCAGGATGTCATCCAGGTACACTACCATGAACGAGTCAGTAATGGACCACAAGATGTCGTCCATCAACCAAATGAAGGTTGTGGGGGCATTGGTCAACTCGAAAGGCATGACTAGCCATTCGAAAAGGCCCTCCTTGTATTTTAAGGTAATCTTACACACATTATAGGGTTCAATTAGTACTTGGTGATAACCAAACTTCAAGTCAATCTTGCTGAAATGTTTGGCCCCCTTGAGCTAGCCCACAAGGTCATCAATCCGTGGGATTGGATAACTATTCTAGATAGTGATCTTATTCAGCGCTCGATACAGAGTCTCTAGGTGTCATCTTTCTTTTGTACCAACACGATAGGCTCCCACAAGGTGATGAACTTGTCCTGATGTGCCCTTTTTGTAACAACTCCTGAATTTTCCTCTTAATTTCATCGTTCTCCATAACAGAGTGTCGATAGATCGGTCCATTGGGTAGCGACGTGTCTAGAATTAGATCAATTGAGTGCTTGACCTGACATTGTAGGGGTACCCTGTGGGTGAGGTGAACATGTTCCCCATACTCTTCCACAGCCTTGTCTAGCTGTTATTGTCATGCAGAGGAGCCTTGTCTGGAGGTTGTGGATGTGGCCACAATATTCTTCTTTCCCTATGGGTGAATCATAAGGAAGACAAATTTCCCAGTCTAGGAAATGATCTGACTACATTTCTTCGTAGAGATCAAAGAGATGGTAGTAGGCAGTGCTACTGTTGGATGCCTAATCCTCAATGGGTTAGTGTGGAAGCCGAATAGACAAAAGGAGTCCAAGAGACCTTGGGATGTGGAACCCAATGGTAAAACCATGTACTATAAATGTATATCTCTTGTTAATAAAAATGTATTCTCATGTTTTATCTTTCATATTTGTTACTGCCATGTGTGTGTTTAACATGGTATCAGAGCAAGCGTATTCCTACCCTGCATAATTTCTTTGAGCCATTTGTTTTATGGTCTTTATGAGCAGGTCCTATTTTTAGTATTCCTGTCTTTGTAACTCCATTTTCTGCCTATTTTCTTGTTCTGCCCATATTTCAGAACTGACACCCCTGACCTGGTATTTTCTCTGGCTCTCTGCCTTGAACGTTGAACATTGTATGGTGCCTCCATGTAGGAATACACATTGAATGTCTTATTCATTTGAATGTTGCTCTAGGTTTATTTGAACACTGCTCCATTATTATGTATGCACTTTCCATATTCATTTAAACATTTACGCTGCCTTGAATGGCTCTCCTCCTAGGCTGCGTTGCTCACCTCTACCATATGTTGTCATACCTATCATATGTGTTGAATACGTTTTTATGTCAGTTTCAGAGCATTTGTCAGAATAGAGCATTGTGTGCATAATGCATCAACATTCCCTTCATCATAAGTTACTCCTCTCTGCCTCAGAAATGCCTGTCGGGTACTTGATTGTGTTGTAAGCGTTGTTCATATTCTTCTATGATTGCAATGTATTCCTAACTACGACCTCTGTGCATTCCTGAATTCAAATATTTTGGCAGGGGCTGTTTATATTCTTTAGGTACTATAATGCTCACGCTCCAAAGCCCTGGCCTCTCTTCCTCATCTTGAAGCTTTGGTCTACCACCACTAGCATAATGTTTCCTGCATTGCCTCAATGCTTCAGTTTTTTGCCTACACACTGTAGCACCCCCTTTTAGTGATCTATGTTAATTCTCTGAAACATTTAGCAGCTTTTGTCTTCATGGAAATAACAAGGAAATTATGCAAATCTCGTGATTTTTCTACTCTCATTGATCCACTAACCTGAGCCCTCAAATTCATTTTCCAACGTTCCAAACCCTACTGAATATTGTGTTGGTGGTTGAAATTCTCAAGTGGTAAAACTCAAATTCAAGGTTCGAAATCTCATAAAAATGGTAGGGAGGCAATGTTGAGCTTCTAAAGGCAAGTGAATGGGTATTGGTTAACTTTATATCAACATTTGGGAATGACTTTCACATTCTAAGGTTGTGTGACTATCAATTCATGGATTTGGGAATCTGTTGTAAGGAACTGAATAGTTGAGCATGTGCAGTGGTGCTTTGGAACTTACAGCATTGGAAGAAATCATCGATGCTTTTGAGGACAACAGAATCAACATCGAGTCTGTAAATGTTATTCCTGAATTTAAATGTTCTCTCTATCCCTGTGCATTGATTAAATACTGTGAGTGGTGGTCGAACTCACTGTGCGTTGAAGGGTTTCATATGTCATGTGTGAATTTCATAAAGCATTTGCATTGGGTTGAGATCTGTATTTCCTCTCTATTATCTATGCATATGCTAGTCAAGGAATGAAGGGATGTTTATTGGGAATGGAGTGTTGAATTTGTGGTTTGTTCTGCCTTTTCATGGAGAGTATGATCATTGGTCTAACTTTAAAACCTGTCACTCGAACTAAGGGAATCCGTGAGCTGATATAGCCTTGTGGATTGAAGTCAAATGCTGCAATGAAGATCGATTGTTTAGACTTTGTGTTGAGTTTTTCTATGTGCCTGACTGTGCGTTGAAATGTCCATGGAGACCATGCTAGTTGTGCATTAAAATTGTAAATCATTCTCTTTGCTAGTGGATTTCCAAGTTAGCAGAAGTCGAGTTTCCTTCCTCTCTGTACATTCAGAGGTTATATGTGGATTTAAATGTTGCAATAAAATATGACTATTTTGTTCCAACGTTGCTTGGGTTGTGTGTTGAAAATTATGGGCTTGGTTGTTTATGGGAACACGTTGAAATAATTCATTGTGTAGAATGTGTTCACAGTCTTCAAGAGCTGTGCCAAATGGTCCATTGGAATGTTGCCCCTATTTGTTGTCTTGGTGATTTGTAAATTCAAACCCTGTGTTGACTTGAGCACTGGTAGTTCTTGCTCGTGGTATAAAAAAGAGAGGCTATGGTATCTCTACATTGAATGGTATGGTATGAAAGAAACTAGTATGTATTGTATGCATTGACAACTTCTTGTGTCGAGCTCCATTTTTCAAAGATCGTATGGTGTATTGCATCGAAGCATAATATGTTTTGAATTGGGCATGGGCATTATTTTTTATATGTTGGGTAAACTCCATGAAGGCCGTATGAAGTCTTTGTTTGGTGATTCATATCAGCAGATGAGATGAGTTTTGGGCATGAGTTACTAATGAAGTCGCCGATGAATGAACTTCAACAATATTGCATGGCTTTTCTGAACATGGTCACTATTTCAGAAGAGGATGTGGTGGTTATACTGAGGTGTGGATATATGTTGAAGAGGTAGCCAAAAATCCACCAGTAACTTACTCAAATCTGGTCTCTCCAATGCTGAAGCGAACCATGAGTTAATGCCATCATAGACAGGGCATATATATATTAGATTTTGTTTGTGTACTAGCTCTCCCCTTTATCTATTAAAATAGTTAAATGGCTGCTAGCATCTACAACATCATTGTGTAAATTCTAAACATGTATTTCAGTGAAGAGTGAAGAATTTTGTGGTTGCTACACTTGTTATTATTATTATTTATGCTTGCTGGGTCTAGAGTTGATATTAAATTAATATCTTGAAGTTCTTCCACAAGTATTTGTCCCAACATATTATGTATTTACATGAGCCAACAACAAGGAATGCACCTACAAAATTTGATACACAAATTGTTTGTTAAAATACTACAATGGACCAAACCATACAAACTCAGGACTCTTTGTGGTTTTCTCATAGTTATTCCAGTTGGGTTTCTTACAGTGGACTATTGTTTTCATTGAAGAAAGTGGCAAGATCAGAGAATATTGATTCGTACCCTAATCAAAATATTTATATATGATCATTCAATTCCTGTCCATGACATGGTGCTATAGTTGTTGAAGTTTTGATAGCCATCATTTCTGCTTTAAAAGTGGAGGAGTATTTGAAGGATCTAAGCAAGTTTGCAGTTGTTGCTGCCCCAGTTGTGGCATTGTATTTAAAACTCACTATAGGTTTTGTCTACATATATATGCATTGATTCCTTGATTCGACTGCTGCATAAGAGTTTGGTGGGCTGTATAAAGGCAATGATTGTTTTGACAAATAAAAGTAACCTTTTGTGGAGAAAAGTTTAGTTGGTTGTATTGTCAGAACATAGTGTTGGTCATGAGTAAACTCTTATTTTTTTATGGATTGTAATTGGTGCTTGCTGGTTGCACACTGATCATTTGCTGCACATTTATAAAGGATATTGTTGTGTACTATGAGTGGGTATTACTTTTCTGCATTGAGTAGTAGTTGTGATCAATTTTTAAGGTGTAACTCTGACATTGAAAAAAAAATGACCAGAATCAATGAAGTATTAGAGTTCCTCAAAACTCTGATATTATCTACTAATCATGATACCTTAAAAGTCCACAAAGTTTCTCTCATAGACATTTAGGTCTGTCTACAAAATGCACAAGAGAAAATTGACTTTTTGCAGCTTGAATCTCAGCTACAACAAGAAGAATTAAAATAGAGGAGTCATAATTCTGAACCTGTTTCTGTTCATAAGATTGAAACAAACTCCCACAAAGCAGCAGTTGTAGATGTAGATGCAGAAGTTCAGTTTGCACTTCCCAAGCCCATCATCAGACCTTGGGAATAGCTTGTCCACAACAAGCACAAAACTGGTCTTGGATATGACAAGGACGTGTCCTTTCATATTCTAGACTACTCAAAGCCCATTCAGTTTCAGAGTGCTAGATTCATTCATGATAGTTCATCACTAGCTGTTCCAGATTCTGCTCCTCTTCCACAACAACAACAACAGATTGTGAAATTCCAACACTGTGACCGAGTTGGCCATCTGAAAGATCACTGTTTTGATCTTCATCCATGTAAGCATTGTCATAAAACCAATCATTCTTCAAACAGATGCTTCAGAAACAGTCTCCGCAAGAACAGAGATTCATTTAGGAGGATCGCTTTTGCAATGGCATCACAGCCAAAAGATATTTCAGTCACATATCCAGAACTTGTTCCAGAGTATTGAACAGTCTTGGCGTTGAGTTTTTCCGATCATCTCACCTTGTATCTGACGGGGGAATGATGGTCATCTACAAGCTTCAAAGCCACATCAAGCGAGCTTGAGCCACAACCTGCCATACCAGATTCAGAGTTGTATCCAAAAACAAAGATGCCTATGAGCATGCCTTTAGTTGGTAATCTAGGACACTTCCTCTAGTAGAAGACTTCAACTTCTTGCCAGTTTCGGAAGAATTCCAGGAACAAAATTGGAGATACTTCCTCTAGTAGAGGACTTCAGCTTCTTGCCAGTTTTGGAAGAGTCCTAGGAATTGCATTAAGCATTCCAGAGTTGTTGGTCATCCTTAAACCATCACAGATTGAGACTTCCCTTTTCAGGTTGAAGTTCTCCCTTTTATGCAAGGTGAGACCTCCCTGTCATGGTTGAAGGTTTCCCTCTTCAAAACAATAGGAGCACTTCCTCTAGCAGAAGACTTCAGCTTCTTGCCAGTTTTGGAAGAGTTATGGGAACTACACTAAGCATTCCAGTGTTGGTGTTCATCCTTAAACCACCACCCTTTATACCAACATTTCAGAGAGCACATTCAGCTTAGTGCTGCCATGCATTTTTGCACATTTTGTACTACAGCTCTCTTCTTGGACTCTTACATAACCCTTCGGATTAAGGGGGGGAATGTTGGACACCTAATCCTCAATGGGTTAGTGTGAAAGCCGAATAGAAAAAAGGAGTCCAAGAGACCTTGGGATGTGGAACCCAATGGTCAAACCATGTACTATAAATGTATATCACTTGTTAATAAAAATGTATTCTCATGTTTCATCTTTCATATTTGTTGCTGCTATGTGTGTGTTTAACAACTACCTTCGATATCCTTTATAACTTATTTCCCAAAGAAATAATTGTAGTGAAGGCATAGACTCATACACAACATGACGCTTCCACAAGTATGGTTGGCCTAATAATATATCACAAACTTCAAGAGGAGAAGCATCACACAGTACCTCATTTGTGAAAGGTTTGATGTTGTAGGGAAGGTGACATTGTTGGTTGACGCAGAGATCTCACCCTTGGTGAAGACACCCGATGGTGTACAGTTGTGAGTATGCCGTGGTTGGTAGGCCCAACCAATTCACGACCTCTACTGACATGAGGTTATTTTGGCTTCCGTTGTCAACAATGAACTTCAATGGAGAACCATTCACCCAAATATGTGAGTGGAAGACCCGCTCCCCCTCCCCTGGATCTTTGGGCTCAATATTTTGGATCTTAGTGGTGGAAATGGTGGCACTAGGTGTTACCGGGAATAGTGTCCACTCGGATGCGGCTATTCCCACTAAGATGGGTGGCTATCTTAGAAACAAACAAGTAAAGTCTACTATTGTTTTCTTTTATGAAAATATACAAGAGGAGAACCAAGGAGACCAACCTGAGTCTTGCGCTTGATTTCCTCTCCTTCTTAATAGAGCTTCGCCGCTTCTTCTTCATCTGCCCAGATTCAAAAAGAACCTGTGGAATCACAGCAACATACTACTATCGAAGAAACCAAGATCTATATTCATAAATAACACAGGATCAGATGTGCGTTAACCATATAAATGCATATATAAACAAGTACACAAGAATATGGAAGAAAACAAGAATAACTTTGTTAAGATGAAAAGTAGAAATAGGATTACAACCATATGTTCTGACCCAGCATCATCCTCCAGCTAGGAAGCACTTCTTCACCTCAAGCAAAGCTTAGATCACCCAACACTATGAATGTACACTAGAAAACCAACAACACTTCTCTATAAGATACAAAATTCCAGCCTCTGGATCTCTGTGATGAGGGATCCATATATAGATGATTACAGAGAAGTGAGTCATCTTTTGGGATCTTGATTAGTGTCTTCTCTCTGATAGTTCCTGCTTCCACTTGGAGAATGAAGATCTCTTACT
>APFE030693108.1:0-16407 GCA_000404065.3 Pinus taeda | reverse complement strand
CAATGATGTAAGTTGTTAACAGGCACGAGAGGAATCACCAATAATGACAATAACCCTCAAGGTACTACAGTACAATTCACATGGTGTGAAAAAGGACTTGGTGTCAAACACCGCGTAAAATCTCTCGGTTGAAGGCCATTGACGTAAGCCTGTCGCCGAAAGTGAGAAACTTGCCATTGAGGCATGCAAGCTTCAAAGTACTGAAAGGGTTGTTCCTAAGTCAACTTCTTGGATAATGAGCTGATGTCGACAAGAAGCGACCCATCGCAGGAGGGCCTTAATGAATCCCACATCAACGACACGGAATGAAGCAAATGATTTTGGAGGTGAAAACAATCTGACGATATAGGGTTCAGGGTGGGGGTCATGAAGGAATGAAGCATGAATGTTTTGCAGTGGGTGAGACACAGGTGAATTGTCTGAATGACTTCTCTTGAACATATCAGCGACACTGACGATGGATTGGTAGCGTTAACCCCAAAGATGGATGGTGTGATGGACCAATGGTGATTACCAGTGAACGTAACAACCCAACCCGGCATGGATGCGGAAGGAAAGTGTCATGTTCAAGAGCAACTTGCTACCAATAAAGTTTCTTCAAGTTTTCTTCCCAAAATTTTCCCCAGTCATTGTGACCCTAGGTGTTAATCCTACCTTTATATGGTTATAATCTTGTCACTAAATGCTTGTCAAGCTGTAGTGAGGATAACATAATGCTCTTGTTCTATCAATCCGCCCTCGGGGCGAAACCTATCGCTATATTTTAGTGAGCCTAGCGACAGTGAAACTCGTTCTCGGATCCATTCGGATGAGTTGGTCGCTTATTTAGGTTTTAACGAGTTTAACGGACAAAGATAACTCGGTCCCGTTTCAATTTAGATAGTCTGGAAAGGAATGGAAAGGAGACTCCAACGGATCTTTTTGTCATATAATCCCTTAAGTTCGAAAAAGCCATAACAATAATACAAAAGGGTATGAATTTTCGATAGTTTTAACGAGCCGAACAAGAACAAGCGCTCGATCTTTTTGTTTGTAATAATTCCATGAGGTCCAAAAAAAAGATTAAAATTCTAGAGGAGGGATAGCACTTCCGATGACTTTAACGAGCCGGAGAGGCCAATCGCTCAGCAATATTTTCATATTTTACGAGTCAGGTGAAAAGAGCTTAAAGAAGACTCGTTTTTGAGGAACGAGCGATGGTTTCGGGTAGCAGCTGATTCTAGGTAAGATTTAGAATTTTCCAATCATGACAGTGTCACAAGGATGGCTAACAAAATCACTCTTCGCAGATGTTCCTCAAAGGGGTAAACAATCATATGGGGGGGGATGATCGGCTAAAACAGAGTGGAGGTGATGGCAAGAACACGACCAAGGCTCAAAAGCTGGCGATAAGGCATTCATAATGGTTATTTACCGGTTCATTTTGTAGTGAGCTTAAACGCTAGGGGAAACAATTGCTCATGACTTATGTTTATTTTTTAACGAGCTTGAACTATGTGACAACATTGCTCGCCAGTCATATGATAAGAATGTCTCATTCGAGATGCTATTTTGAAGTGGCTTACATCTCTCAAGCT
The DNA here is from genome assembly GCA_000404065.3 of Pinus taeda. Classification (NCBI taxonomy): domain Eukaryota; kingdom Viridiplantae; phylum Streptophyta; class Pinopsida; order Pinales; family Pinaceae; genus Pinus; species Pinus taeda. The sequence continues at coordinate 14,830 of APFE030693108.1, read as the reverse complement.
TTGCCACGGATCCTTTCTTTATGCAAGTTAGGAAATGACTAGCCTTACAGGTTTAAAGGGTTAGAGGTCCTAAAAATGTAAAATATAAATAGCCGCTCTTTGCTTGCATGCGGAAAGGTTTGAATGCCCCCAAGTATAGCGGAAAATTTCCAGGTTACCAAGAAAGTTCTATCTGCATAGCAAATAAAATGCTTCCTCGGCGATGTCTATCAAAACAGACAAAGGTGAATGGCGCAGACGCATTCCACTCACATAACTTTAACGAAGGTATTTTATTCCAGCCTGTTCCCATTTTCCTATGAGGACGGGTTCGTCAGACTAGTCATATATCCCTCACAGAAATCCACTCTATACCGAACGTTTTCCTGCCGACACAGACCAGGGTGCATGCCCCCTGGGTTTCAGTCACATCTTCCTGAATCACTCGCGCTCATCAGGTGGATAGACTGGAGACCGATGAGACATTTCTTGCGTGAAAAGACCATTTAGGGATGGCATTTGACTATTTTTGATGTGTGGACCGGGGAATGACATTTGGTCTACGAGCTTGACCATTTTACCTTCGTGCGGAAAACACATTACTCTAAAGAGTGAGGATACGATGGCTCCCATGCAATAAATATAGTCACGTCCAAGGAGTAGATTATAATCTAAAGGTCCCTGAACTACCATAACGTTCATGTGAACAGTTTTCCTTCTCAAAGTAATGGGCACATTTGGAAGGATCCCTAAAGGTCGACTGGTTCCTTTGTCGAAGCCTCTCAAATTTCTCATTTCAGGCAAAAGCGATGGCGAACCAAGCGCTTTCCAAACAGTTGAGGAAAGGATACTCACAGAAGCCCCTTCATCAATGACGGTACCAACCATGACCATTCTGTAAGCTTGTACAATGATTTTGAATGGTACATTGGCTAGTAGACGGGGTCTGCCAAGTAGATTCCAATCGAAGAAAACGACTAGGTTTCTTGGTGGTGGGACCGAATAGATGGCCAGATATGACTCTGATGAACTTCCTTCCTGTGATAAAGGAACGGGAGGACTTCCCCCAAGTTCATTGGAGTCTGTGTTGATGAAAATAATTTGAACAGTGTCGTTCTCTTTCTCTTCAGTGACGGTATCATTTGAAGATGAACATTCTGAAGGCAAGCCGGGTCAACTACCGTATCGACCCTTTGACTTTCATCTAGTATGGATTCAGAGGGTTCATTTTGAATGATAGATGCTTCGGCTGACCACAATGACAGGCCAGCTGGATTTTCAACCGGTGGAGGACTTGGCAAGAGTTTTTTATATCCAGGAGGAAGTTGTAGCGGTGAAACCGGACGATCATCCAAAACTCTTTTAGCCTCGTCAAGGAAGGGACAACGATGGATGGCGTGATTGCCTTCACAAAACTTACAAGGAAATCTGGGATTCCTTGTTTTTCCATGTGCTTCACTTTCACTGGTTGATGGTGAGCACTCAACATGATCGCCAGAGGTTGACGCTACTGAATTGTGCAAACGAGGAGACCAATCCCTTAAGATCTGAGGGATGCAGGGACAATCTCGGTGATAGTGGTCCCGATTGCAAATGACACAAGGAGATTTAGGTTTCAACTGTGCGGTGTGAGAATTTTTGCTAGACGATGCTTGGTTTCCCCCTTTAGATTTTGGTTCCTTTTTCTTCTTTTCATTTTTCTCTTTCTGCTTCTTCTTCTTCTTAGTTACTTGTTTTTTAGCTTTATCGGCTTTATCAAGCGAAGAGGAAGGAGGAGAGGTAGAATCAAATGAAGTAGAAGGTTGGGAGGCAACTCTAGTGTCGTCTAGTTGCTGATTAGACTATTTAGGAATTATGGGATTCTGAATGACATAGGTAGAGAAGAGCCAAAAAGGAAAACCAATTGTCAATCCTGGAAGTGACAAAGTGGCCATATGGGGTGCACCAACATCTCCCCAAGAGGAGACCCGACTAGGATTTCCTCCAAGGGGAAATCCTTGGTTGGTCAACTCCATTTTCTCAACCTAAAGACCAACAGGGGAATTTGTGACATTATTCCAATTTAAAATAAATTTTTAGACGCTTTGACACAACTTTTGTTTTAAATTTTAAAGAGTCAAGAAAAAACAAAAGATGACTCTAGTTGCCTTCGATATTTATTGAGCCTAAAGTGACAAGTGCTCAGAGGACCTTTTCCTTTAAGGAGTCTGAAAAGGAGCAAAATGGACTTCTCTGGAGATCTAGGCAGAGAGAATTACCAAACCAATCACAAAACTAAAGAATACTTTTTACGGTACGACATTCAATCTTCTCGAATGTTGTGTTCAGTGCATTGCGATCAATAGGGCGACAGACACGGTTTCCTAAGGATAAAGGATGCAGCCTATTGTGGTCTCCCAATATATACTCGACAGTACGTGGGAGCACAAGTCCGTACTGGCACTTTCCGTCTCAGAGTGGAGGAATCACCCAACCAACACTGAAAGCAACAGTTACTAGGTTTTACGACACCGGAATACGTCTCTAGCCTAGACCTCTAGATGTTGTGCGTTAAGTTCCAAAGCGTTGTTAGATTCATTTATTTTAAGTTGATATTGCTTAACAATTTGCCTTTTAGGTTCACCACGTGATGTATATATATTTCCTAAAATGCAGTGTAAGATGATAAAAAAACATTTGATCTTCTTTCAGCAATGAAAATCCTAGCTACTAAAGGGAAGAAAGTCAGGAAACTTTTCTTCAGAGAGCACAGAGCACACACTAAATGCACAGTCCTAAATCAATCCAAGCAATCAAAATGCAAATGCACATGCATGTATTTGTTTTCAGCCTTCTTAATGTGAATGATGTTAAGAAAGCTATGTGCAAATTGAATTACTTTTAAAGTGATAGTACTCAACAAAATTCTTTTTCAAAATGAAGTGAAAGAAAGAGAGGCACTTTGCGATTTTGAAATGAAAATTGCTTTTCAACACTTTAAAACTACTAGTTCAAATCCTATGCAATAGTAGCTGTATAATCGACTATCAAGAACGGTGGGATTACTTCCTAAAACTGAAAACGACAGCTACGACACTTTCAGATCTAGAGACGACAATTCGACTATGCTACTTTTTTCAAAATAGAACTAAAAATGACGCACAATACATAAAAACATTTATAGTTCTTTGCACTAAGGAGGTGGAATAATGCAAGAGAATGGGGTTTTCACAGAAGTACACTGACGACAGATAGCAAAACTATTGAATAGGATTGAAAACGGTGAGAAAAATCCACAGTATGAGGGTAAAGCTAACCCTCCCTGACCGTCGCACCTGTTACACAGTGAAATCAGTATGCAGCGCACCTACTGCACTCGGGAAGTGCGATGCATACAGATTGCCTTGAAGGCAAGGTGCGATGGTAGCAATGCGAGACTTCAAATAGGATTTCACTCACAATTTGCAATCTAGTTTAGGTGTTTAGGCCAAATTAGTAAAGATCAGTGTATGTAAAACACAAGGGTGATCTAAGAGGTTACTAGAGCCACCACTTAGGGCAATTAGATTGCTTGCAGATCTATTATTTAATTCATAAACAAAACCTGGAGATAGACTGAAGCAGCATTGATCTACTTTGCATTTGTATAATAAATGCAGTACGAAGGCTAGTTGGTGGTGAGCTCCAGTATTGTAGCAATAATGCTACAACTCCTGGGGCTTCCTGTCTCTCAATTTATCAACCCGGTAGTTCGTACAAACTTGGAAGCGATGGTGCTATATACACAAGCACTAGCTCTTGTCGCAGCTGTCACTTGGTCAGCTGGCACAAGTCCGCTAGGGCTCAAGCCAACTTCTATGGGCTCACAGAAGAAGATCTATCAATGATGGACAAAAGCTAGCTCAAAGAAGACTAATCTACTTGACAAAAATGAACTGGAAGCAAATCAAAGCATGTAAACCTAGGAAACCCTAATTTGGCTAGTCTAACTTCTATAATGCAAAGAATGTGAATGAAACTTCTACCAACGCTGCTCCTATCTCTAATAAGTGAAAATGCATGGATCTAAACTGCTTGCATCATAAAAGACATGTTTTTGTATTTTTCCTTTAAGTGGATGGGATGATTATGATTGTGTGCTAATTAGGATTTGGTTGTGCAGATGGGATGGAGAAGGAAGGAAAGCGTGGAACAGGTTGGGGAGGCTAAGTGAGGTCCCTATGGACCCTTAGCATCCATCCACAGACGTTTTCCACATTCAGGAGCTCAGCAACCAAGTGAATGGCCTCCTACAGGATGTCTGCAGGGGATCCTACAGGATACTCAGAGGTTTCTACAGGATGTCTCTAAACTACTACAGGATGACCTACCGTGGAGGTTTGAAGTGATGGAGGAGTGATGGAATGGTAGGGAGAGATATGTGAGGTAGGGATAAGGCTAGTGATGGCTCAAAAGTGAAAGAATGAGATGGGAAATGGGTGTAGGGAGTATGTTGGAGGTGAAGGGTGATGTCAATGAAAGGTTGGGAGATGAAGCTATGTGAGGAGTGGAAGACAGAACGAAGTGAAGGTCGAGGAGATATGCTTGCATGCGTGATCAAGATGGAGGAGATGGTAATGGAACGAGAGAGAGAGGAGTGTAAATGAAACAAATGATTATGACTGTCACCAAACCGAAAATGCATCAACCTAAATTACTTATGCCATGAAGTCAATGAACAGCAATCCAAAACGCGAAGAGAAATATGTATGAGGTTGTGATGAAAGTATGTGTGCAGGTGTGAATGACAAGGGAGCATCTAATCAAAACCGTGACTGTATTGCAGCAATCATCAAGTAAAGTAATGCGTGTTTTTGGTGGCTAGTTATGGACTGCACCCCAATCTTCAAGAGAGATGGCAGTGAGCCTTAACAACCGTTTTGCTGGAGCTCCAATTGATGGTATCTATCCTCTGCTACACTAAGCAAGTGGAAACAACTGTACCATAAGCAAAATCTATCCTACTCATAAGAAAACCAAATCACCAAACTGGAATTCGAATTGCATGTGCAAACGAAAACTTAAAATGCTGGAAATGAAATGGAAACAACACTACAACAGAGGGGATCTATGGCTCTCAAGTTGGGCCCTAACCTGAGAGCTATAGTCTCCTTAAGAAACTCAGAACTAGATCATAAGCTGCCTTCTTTATTCATAATCTGATGTCATACCAAATTGGCTTACAAAAAGGAACGAAAACTGAACTGTGCTCCAAAATTACAATAGCAATACGAGAGTTTCAACAACCATCTAAGGCTATGCCTTCATATTTATACAAAAACGATGATCCACCAAGTGCCCTTGACTTCAGGAGCTCGACTGTCCAACTAGAGTCTAACTGCGGATCCTGTAGGGAAGTCATAACTACTGTTCTTGTAGAACAGTTTATGACTATTGTTCATGTAGGACAGCTGGCTGCTTCTTAAGCTCGGAGGGGAGATGGATTGGAGCTCGGAGTTCTTGGTGGGAATCACGAGGAATGTCCCAAGACTGTGGACATCTCTCCACAAAATCAGCAGTGCCACCTCATTCTCTCTTTATCCCCTTTTTCGTTGTCTCTTGCTCCCTTTTTAATGCCAAAACCTGGAATCATAATGCATTAGTCACGTAGATAAAGTGTCTAACCTTCTTCCTACAAACAACATGAATAAACTAGGAAATGCATGCATAAGCAAATAAAAATGAATGGTTTGAGCAAGTAAAATAGGCCAAAATGAGCCCAAATTGTACCAAAATTGGGGCTCATAAAAAACCACGAAGTCTTTGATGGTGTCTCTCTATTTTATGTCTTCACCTGTGATACTTGCTGCTCCTTTTCTGCTACATCATCTTCTTCCATCAATGGCACTTGTGCATCAACTGTTTTGTCTACAGTTACATTCCATGACTCTTGTTATTTGAACACAACATATCTGTTAATTATAGTCTTCTTGGTGACAAGGTTATATAATTTGTAAGATTTTTATTGCTCACTATAACCAGTAAATATGCATTTTTCACTTTTATCATCCAATTTTCCTCTACGCTCCTTAGGCGCATGTGCATTAGCTACCCATCCAAATACTCTGAGATAAGATATGATGCAATACATACCTGACCATGCTTGTTCTGGTACTTTTTTTATTATACTCTCTGTAGGAGATCTGTTGATCACATAAATAGCACATGCAACTGCTTCTACCCAGTACTCAAATTTTCTGCCTTTCAACATGTTTCTTACCATGTTCATAATTGTCCTATTATTTCTCTCTGCTACACCATTCTGCTGTGGTGTGTACCTAGTTGTAAATTGTCTTCTGATTCCATGTTGTTTGAAGTAATCATGGAATGTCTTTGAATCATATTCTCCACCACGATGTGACCTCAATACCTTGATTTGTCGGTCACTTTGGTTCTATTCTAAGGCTTTGAATTCTTTGAACTTTGCAAAAGTTTTAGACTTCTTCTTCAAGAAGTAAACCCAAGTATTTCTGTTGTAGTCATCAGTGAAAGTGAGGAAGTAACAACTTCCACAAATCGACTGTGTCCTCATAGGTCAACACAAGTCTGTGTGCACTAGCTCAAGAGGCTGCTTTGCTATGTATGTAACTCCCTTTGCAAAACTTTCATAATGTTGCTTTCCCAAGATGCAACACTCACAAGTACTAGCAAGTTCTTTGATGGGAGCTAATCCTCTGACCATCTGTTTATGCTGCAACAATCTTAAACCTAAATAGTGCAAGTGTCCAAACCAAAAGTGCCATAACCAATAATCATCAGAACATGCAACTGTAAAAGAACTGACTTGATAATTGTAGTTCATAATTACAGGAAAGAGTTTGTTCCTCGTCATCTGCACCTTTTCTATCAACTTCTTGCTTGGGGGCTTGTCATATATAACACATTATTGACCTTGAAAGATAACTTTGTATCATTTCTGTGTTAATTGACCAACACTTATCAAATTATGTTTGAGACTAGGAACATAATATACCTTTGAGATTGTCTTCGACTTCCCCTTCTTGGTCAGAATGCTGACCACTCCTTTTCCATCTACTTCCAAAGTCTTTTCAGTCCCCAACTTTACCTCCATTTTCATAGATTGATCAAAATTTGCAACCAAATTCTTATTAGCTATCATGTGGATACTGCAACCATTGTCTAATAGCTACACACTATCAGAAGGTTCACGCATGGTATGGCAAGCTAGGAACATGGATTTAGTACTCTCTATAGCGACATTAGCTCTCTGGTTCCCTTGATCAACTATTTTCTTCCTGTAATAATGAGCATAGTGACCAAATTTATTGTAATAATAACATCTCACCTTTGATTTGTCAACTCTTTAATCATTGTTGAAGCTTCTGTAGTTGCTTCCACTTTCATGTTTGCTCTTCTCGACCATCTCCCTGACCACCATATATTCCGCTTTGTCCCATACCTCTCATCCTAATTTTTCCTTGACCTTTGTCTCTTGAAATAGAAACCTCACTTTTTTTCTTCCATATTTCTTGATAGAAAAATCTTATCTCTTCTTGACTCCATTGCTGAAAAATGGTCTCAATGCATTCATCTTTGTCTTCAGAAACGTCCATATCATTATTTTCACTTTCATCATTAGGCATTGCTACTTTTTTGTTGTAATCTGCACACTCAAGATCATTATTCACCATTTCATTCAATTCTTTTATTCTAGCTCTGATACCAATTTGTTGCAAATTTGGAGACAAAGCATGAATTCACACATAAAACACAAGTTGTGGCTCATCTATCGATCACACAAAACATGATACTTACAATGAACCCGGTGAAGGGTATTTATCCTTTTTGACTAGAGACTCGCCTAAAATATCTTGACATTCATCCACATGCAACCACAAACTAAAATTCGTTTATCACTTAACTTGACTTCAATCAACACTTCAATACTCAATCACCCAATCACTTAGTTAACTGACTCTCTAAGTTTAGCCAACTCCTCATGCAGGAGTAATTTTCTTATTTTAAAAAATACACTACATATCGAAGGATCATGGTATGCTCATCCACAAGAGGAGTGACCTAGTCTTCCAACTAATAGGTAGACGCCCCATAGCAAACAAAAACACAAAAAGTTTGTGACTTTACAGCCATTGAAATTTCAAACCTCAGGCCTTCTACATTGAACAACATAATTTCTCTTAGGAGACCTTGTCTCATACACCAATGTACGCTCCTTGGCATGAAAGATATAGCAAAGGCCCTCCCGCTAGCACTGATAGTGTTTGGCTAGATTATGCAAACTCCAAAAACCCTATATTTTTGCAACCTCCATCATCTTCTGATCACCCTTCTACTAATTTCTTTTCAAGAAAATCTCTTCTGAGATGACTACCCTTCAACCCCAAGAATTTATGAGACAAATACCATTGAGGTGAAGCTCATTTATTGTTATAAATTTCTTCAAATAGAAAGTTTTGGTGTGTGCTCACAAATAAAATGGTGTAATATTTTGAACTATGTATAGGTAAAAAATTAAAAAAATTATAATTAAAAATTTTAAATAATTTAATTACTAATGGTATTTATATTTATATAGATTTATGGTGTAATGTGATGAGAAAACAATTGTGAAAGATAGTTCTCTTAAGTCCATTATTGATATATAGATGATAGTTTAGATCAGACAACATCTTGTAATATTAGCATATACATAATATTTTTAAATAAATACACAAAATTGTTAAAGAAATATTGGAAATTGTTGATGGCACTTTTTTTAATGTTTTTTGTTGCATTTTTCACTAAATGTAATGTGTGTGTGTGTGTGTGTCTTTTCAACGGAATGTGTATTTGGATTTATAGAGGCACTGTCCAAATTGAAGGTTGGAACCTTTTACAAGAAAATTCAATTTCTACTTCTCTTGTTCTTAGTCCTATTACAACACATTTTTTCCTTCTTGCCTTTCTACTAAGCTTTAAAATTATGCTTTGAATAAAATTATAAATTCTCCAAAAGACCTACCGTAAACTTCAATTTTGCAATTCATTTATATGTGTAAAGATAGGATGAAGCTGACACCTACTTCCTTCTTCTTTGTTTGGAACTTATCCACTTTCTTTGTTGGACTGCACTCTGTATCTCCTACTAGATCTTTTTCATCAAGAGAGAATCCCACTAAATGAATCCAAGGGAGGTCCCCTACTATCATATTTGTTGAGATCTCTTTTATAACCATGAGAGATTCCATTTTTTCTCGCACTATATCCACTTGAAGGAAACTGATTTCTTCCATTATCATGGAATGGGTAGAATTCCCCTGGGATCCCCATTTATCAACATGTTTCCTTGGGGCAGTGCTGCATCCAAATTAGCCATTCATCTTCTTTTTTATTATGTACTCTTAGAACATGAAATACCTTTACTTTTTAAAATGTTTCCAACTGATGGATGATTTGGCATTGAAAAGAGTCTCTAGGAGTATCCTTGCAAATATTTTCCTTATTCATTTGTTGAATAACCAAGAGAGAGTCGTTTATGACTACCAGTCTATTGATTTCTCTTTCCCTAGCCAATCTCAGTCTTTGAAAGAGGGCCATGAACTCTACTTCATTATTTATAGATAACCCTAACCCCCATGCATAATTTATTTCTTTGTATTCATCGGGATCTATAAGCACCCCACCTCCTCTTGCATGTCCCAGATTTCCTTTCGATGCCCCATCAAAATACAAGAATAAGTTATGCTTACCATTCCTTCATTCTTTTAATTCAATTTCCTCCATCTAAAGCTTCTAGTTGGGACTATAAATAGGCTTCATATAGCGACCAGTTTGAGAGTTAGGAATATCTAAGTTTCACCATTTCATTATTGCTTCTGGGATGATTAAACTATCCACTCGATTGAATCCATTAGTTATTATTGCCTCTACTACTAACTGTTTTACTTTGGTAGTTGTAATACTATTTTTAACATCTTTATTCTGGAAAATTGCTTGGTTACATGCTATATAAATTAGTCAAAAAATATATTTGGGGAGGGCACTCCAACACTGAGTGACTGCAGCTTCTCTTGAGAACTTCCACATAATTTTTTGAATCCAGGTAACATACATTGCTTCCCAAGTCACAGGGAAAGCATCCAACTCCATTACTTCTCTGAAAATTGTCTACCACACAGATTGAGTGTAATTACAATTCTTGAATAGAAGTTCAATTGTGTCTTCCTCCTCTTTGCACAAGACACATTTGGACAGTCCTTGAATTTGTCTTTTCCTTAGATTTTTTGATGTGAGTATTCACCCCAAAACAAGCTCCCAACAGAAAATGTTTACCTTGGGTAGTCCATCAACTTTCCAGGCAGATTTCCATAGTCCTATAGTTGATAGAGTCCCACGATTTTGTGACAGCACTTTGTATCCCCTTTAGCCTGAGCATGATTGAGTTTTGTTGGCGGTCCAAACTCTTTCATCGACTGGGTTTGTACTAATGGGAGTGCACCCTTATAGAGCCCGAGTCATCAAGTTCCATCCAAACAATAGATGTTTTGGAACATCTAGGTAAATCTAGCCTCTCTAGTGTCGATTGTCATCCCAGGATGAAAGATCAACAATAAAACTAACTAATGGGCTTATTTTATTTTTTAATTTATTTGTTATCAATATTAGTTTATTTTATTTTTACTGATAATAATATTTTAATCATAATTTTGGATCCTATTTTCCTTAGTGTTAATTTGTATGTATATATAATTGGATAATTATTTAATTATTTATTTACTCACAATTTACCTACTCTTAATCACTTTATTATAATACTTATTTATTTCTATTTATTTTTAATTAATTTGACTTATTATTATTTTTCTAGTTGTTAATATCTATTATTTTTTAATGGTTAATCTATTTTTTGTTTGCCTTTTTACCTAGCCTTCAATTTAGCTATTTTCATACCCTTGTAAGATCATAATCTCTTCATCTAAATCATCCTTGTTGAACCACATTAGTGGTTCGAAATGCCTCAAAAATTGTTTCAATTATCTGAAGGATCTTAAAATAGTTATCTAAACAAAAAATCTTTTCATTGCAATATTTACTAGCATAGACCCATCTTAAGCATGGATCTAACATGAGCCTACAAGGATCAAATTTCTTCACATGCAAACTTCTTTGAGAGTGCAAAATACAATATGTAATTTTTCATTGTTTAAGTTGTATTTTTGAATATTATATAGAGTACAAAACTTAAACTTGGAAGTCCAAAAACTCTTTGTTGGATTTCGAAAAAAAAATACAGCCTAACTGTAAAACACCCACACTACTTTAGACGTTTTAACCATAAAAATTGTATACATAATTTTTTTCAAACAATATATAATATATACATAGTCAACGTTAAAATATTTTAAATAACATATGTTAAACTATTTTACATAACATGTTCCCAAAGATTTTATCCACACACATCAAAATGATTTTTTTGTTAATTTTTAAGTATATTAAAAATATAATTTACAATATTTTACTGATCGCCCATATTGATTTATGATATGCATAGCATATTGGTTTTTATTTATTATTATTATTATTACAATGGACATTGTTTTTCTATTTAGAAAGTATTTTATTTTTATTTTAAGAGGGACATTTGTCAACTCCACTTTGAGAACGGACATACTTACACATCACCCTCGTACCAGGTTGTAGAATGAGCCTCTGGGCTCAATAACATCCACTAAAATGATCTCAAAATTAGTACACACATAATAATTCAATCACTTTCAATTTATTTTAAAAAAACTTGAAATGAAGCTATCATTACTTTTTTATTTGCATCACAATCATTCCAAGCATTCCATAATGCACTCAAACATTTATTCCAACAATCAAAGGGTTAAAACTAGAAGACACATATCTCTATATTCTTGAGTAATTAGATTCCACTTTGCTTTGCAAGATGAGTGATTCATGCCAATCATTCTGGTACTCAACAATTCCTCAAAATTATCAAAAGTTATTTATTTTCATAAAATTCAATCATTTAATTTATTTGATACAAGAATGCATGTACTCATTCAACTAAGCACATGTACCATCATGATTCATAATATGAGCATCATGACCAAATAATGTCATAGTAACTCATGGATATGCCATAAAGAGTCAAAAAAAATTTAAACACTAAGGACTTTTTTCCTTTGTCATAATATACTAGTTATTAATGACACACTTGCTTTCATATATCAACAATTCCATTTAATTTTCACATTAACTAGGCAAAACCAATCATTCAATTGCATTTTGCTTATGGAAGCAAACTTAAATTATATGATAGAATCACTTGTCTCAAGCTCAAAAACTATTGGGAAAATACTCATGGACTCATGAACGCAATTGAAATCCCTACATTTACAGTTACATACTTCCCACATTTTCATGCATTCTCTCAATGCATTACCAAACATATTTTATCTCATGGGTGTATTATTCATTCATTCAATATATATATCTATATATATAAATATATATATATATAAATATATATATATATATATATTATATAATATATATATCTATATATAATAATATTATTATTTATATATATATATAATCTTATATAACAATACATACAATAACATACATACATACAATAATCATCATACATACATACATACATACATACATACAACATATAATATATATTTATATATATATATATATATATATATATATATATATGGTTTAACATGGTCGCTCAATGCATGCACACATTATTAAGAATTTTTTACTAAAAATATATTATGTTAAAAATTGTATGCCTTAACCATACCCTTTCTTGGGCATTCATGCAATACATTTATTAATTTGAAAAACAAAAGATGTCAAATTCAATTAAAACGAATTCTTACCCAATTCTTCAACTTTTTACCTTTCTTTGCTACTTTCCCTACTTACTTGGATAACATCACATGCATTCTCAACTAAGATATTTTCAAGGAGTGCAGTTGGCTTCTTAACATACTTGATGTTGCAACATTTAACAACCCTGAAATGATATCAACCTCACATATTAATCAAAAATCTATCATTTTATCTTCTTACACACAAGTTTCAATGAATATTCATAAAGGGAATTTTCGCTATGCATCCAATTTACACATTCAAACAATGCCTTAAATCATGCACCCAAACATGTGCATACACATATTGTCATCCATGTATCATACTTGCACATATTCCATGTATTCATACACATTTAATTTTAAGTTTAATTCTAGCCTCTCTAGTTTTCAATCATTCAAATTAAAAGTCTCATAAGCATAAGCATAAGCACACTACTTTATTTCATGTGGTAGTTAACAACATGAGATCACTCTTGCACACTTTCCATATGAACATTCCATGTGACATGGAATTCATTAGGTAACCTTATTGTATTACCCAAAACATAGCAAGTACCAGTTTCTATTTTCTTACCATTCATGCATTCATATTATTTTCATAAATAGAATATACCAGCTAACCACAATTTTCAGTTAAGGGAAAATCCCTTCTTAATCCATTTTAATAGTTGTGATTCATTATCCATCTGGTTCATATTGACCCAATCAAGCTCTCATTGACTAATCCTTTATCTAAATATGCCCTCTAATGCAACTCCAAATTTCTTCCTTGCAACAGCTATGGGGTCCCTCCCCCTTGCACTCTTGTGCATATTAGTTGTCTCAACACACATTATATCCGTACATTTGGCTTAGAGCATGATCATTCTTTCATGCAAACTCACAAGAATATACTCATATCATGCATTCAAACAATGCTTTAAGTTTGCATAAAATTCAACAGTCATAATCAATAATTCTTAGAGCACTTATTTGGAGAAAACCATTAACTTGAAGCAAACCACATATTTTCTATTAGCCATAGGCTCTGCTACTCCTATTTTATTCAACAGTAAGTCATTGTGAGGCTATGCCATGATTCCATAAAGGCATTGGCTTACCAAGATCCAAGTATGATACATAACAAATATTGAACCCAAACAAGTTCAAGGTTATACCAGCCCCGACAACCTCTAACCAACAGTCTCACATCTCCTTTTCAACCACTCAACCGAAGGTAGTGCACCCCCTTTTCTAATCACAAATTTCTCTTGAGATATGCCACTATCCTTCCAGTGTCGCCAAATTGCGTTGTCCAAGGATGTCTTAAAGCCTTGTGGCTTATAGGAGTTTCACTTGCCTTCGGGGACGTAGGTACTCTTTACACCCGATACACAAACACTTGTCCCCACACCCCTCCTTCTAGGGTCCCAACCTTCCACAAGACAATCCAAGGAGAATTGTACTCACAACATTGTCACAAAATTCATGTCAACATGCATAGGTTCCAATTGTATTATTCTCTCATCGACACCTTATCTTCCATAGCCTTGATTCCACAATACTACATGTAGCACCTTCATTGGCTTCCTAATCATGCCGTCAAACTATTCCTTGTTACATGTTCACCATTAACCATTATTAGTCATCTGATAGTAGACTACTCTAAGTCTTTATACATGCATATCCAATATTATATGTACCTAGCATATCTTCATGCATCTAGCATATCATTATTAAATATCTATTCAATGGGCATGCATCTTTAAACTATTTCATATCTTGCATTTTTATCATGCGTATGCTATTATACATTAGCATGTGACAATTTCTCAAAAACTTAAAGAAAATTATTAAGCGAGCAAGAGATAGGATATTCCCCCTTATAGTCATCTTGCATCACTCAACCATAAACTTTTTCAATTTTGTTGGGATGAGCTATGGAATCTAGTTAGCATCTGCAAGATTATATTACATATGTATCTTGTTGCATT
>APFE030693105.1:0-15066 GCA_000404065.3 Pinus taeda | reverse complement strand
GGTGGAGAGTTGAAGGGACAGAACAAGAGGTAGAAAAAGAGACGGAGCGTGAGGAGGAAAAAGAAATAGAAGACTGAGAAAAGGAGGTAGAGAGGGCAGAGGAAAGAGAAAATTCCCCTGAAACTTTGGAAAGAGAAACAACAACTACCCTCACTGCCCTTAGTACACCAGTCAAGCAGAAGTACGAGAGGAACAAAAAAACCTCCATGTATTTTAGGGCAAGGACGAGTACTAGAATTAAAATAGGCAGAGATCAACCCTCATCAAAGACTCCCATTAACATTGAATATTCACCATCTACCAATGTGAAATAATCTCCTTCCAAGACACCCATAACCTTTGAAAGGAGGACTATAGCATCTTCTACATGGAAGGGAAAGGAAATTCTACGGGCTAAAACAGTCCTATAGGAGACATTGTCCAAAATACAGGAGACACAAAAACTTGAGGAAAAGATAGGAGGATAGCTAGAGGTGAAAGAGGAAGCACAAGAGCTACAAGAACTTGACCCCCAGCCTAATATTGACTCCTAATATAGAGTAATTGAGGGAGGCAAGATAATCCCATATAAATTTGCAATTCTACTAATTTTTGAATTGGAAAAAGTGAGAGTGAGAACGCATAGGTGGATGCAGATAGCCAAGTATAAAGGACTTGATGATATTGGACACATGGAAGACAAACTCAAGGAAATGGGTAGGGAATTAATTGCTCTTGGAGACAGAGAAGCCATTACAAGAAGCCACCTTGAGAGTGAGAATGAATTACTAAGGAGGTAGCTACAGGAGAAAGAGACTCATTTGGCATACATGGCTAGCTTATCCATAGAAGCATTACGATGCCGAACACTAGCCAAATCTTATAGCCTCTATTCGAAGGATCGGTGACTTCAATTCCAAATAAGAAATTTGGCACAAAGAGGCATAATACGTTTCCAAGACTACATGCAGTTCATGGATTTGTGTGACTAAAGAACCTTTGAGGACAAAGCAAAGATGGCAGAGTTCTATCTACGCAACTTGGCCCTCATAGACGTAAATGTGTGGGACCCCAATGCCAAGCTAGGGGATATGCAATTAATGGTCATGGCATCATGGATGAACCATGAAGAAGCGAGGGCAGCAGAAATGAAAGATTCTTAATGAAAGAGCATAATGAACCATTGATGAGAAGATATGAGCCATCAGATCCTATGGAACTCATCAACACACACAACCTGCATGCCAATGACCCTCAATTTGCTCCTAAATATCTAGCCTATCAGGAACAAGCCATTAAACAATTTAAAGATATGCTTAGGCTACATGGGGATGACCGTGTGCATGCATGCATGAGAAGATGGAACACCCTACCCCACAACTTGTAGATTAGAGAATATCATCACCCCATGATGGTGAAAAAGGCATTGAAAAGAGTACCAATGTATAAGTGCTTCATGCAAACGCTGAAGGTCAACTGGATTGGCCTCAAACTAAGTCCTCCACTCATATTAGCCATGCTAGAAGGTAGAAGAGAAAAAGAAGAGAAGGAGCAATGGAAGGACATAGATAGAAAGGAAGGATTTTATGGAGAACATGCGCAGACCACATCAGAAGCCTGGAATGCTAGGGAGGCCACTAGGGCCATGAAAGACCAAGATATTGACTAGGTTTCTCAGAGGATGAGCAACACCTTTAGTAGGGGGGTGATGATGAGCCTCATAAATGGGTAATTATATGGGCTCATTTTACCTCCTAACCTAGTCAAATCAACCATTCTCTTAGCTTATTGTACAATTTTCTGATTATATTTATGCTTATAGGGTGAGTTGAGTTAGTTATTATGCCATGTGGTCTAACATGTATTTAATACAGATTATTGATGGATTTTGAGGTTAAAGTCAAGGATCTAGTGGTCAAACAACAAAAATAACTCGAAGTAGATAGAAGAGAGGACTTATAAGAGGGAATCCCTCTCATTTGTTTCTCCTCACTTTGAATTCCACTTCATTAAGCTCGGAGTACAAGCAACCGAATCATGCACTAGAAGGCAGTTAAGCAAGTGGAAGATGATTAATAGTTATCTCGAGTTTCAGGTCCCAAGCCTCCGTGATTTTAAGGAATTTGTTGATCTAGGGTGGGCTTTTTTTTCTTGTGTAAACTCTACTTAAATTTTGAGCTTACTATTTTATGACAGTTTTATGTAATCTTGCTATTTTTTGATAGTGAAGATGGAATCCATTTTGAGCTAGCACTGAGTTACCTCAAAGGGTTGAAGCTCTTGGGATTGGGCCCAATCCAAGAATCCAAGCTTCTCTTTACTTGTATTTATATGCTTTACTTTAGTTTGTAGATTAGTTTGTTGTTAGATGTATTTCTCTTATGGTTAAGAATAGGCTATTTTTAATGATTTAGTAGCTTTCCTCCATTTGTGCTTTCTGTAGTAGGTTAAGTAGTGATCAAAGAAGATTCAAAAGGCTAGCAAAAGTGCCTTAGCCTCTCTTCCTCCCTTTGGGACCATTATTTTAGGCAAGGGCTCTCTTGCTGCCCCAGAAACACAAATTTTCCTCATTCTTATGACTTCTAATGTTTGTTGCTCTAGTAGGTTGATAATCTAGTTTTGCTTTACTTTAGATCTTCCTTATCATGTTCACTTCCTGATTTGTAATATTCCTTTTGCATGCTTTCCTTTCTTACAACATTTCCCATCATTTCCTTTTATACATCATAGTTTAGGCCCTTTTAATGCAAAACTATGTTTTTCCTAGGATTCACTCATTTCATTGGTTGCTCGATTTTCTTGGTTGACTGTCAGTTTCTATGCAATAGATATCTTCAAGTAGTAAGCCATCTTACCAAAAATCACACCCTCCATTTGATCCATGCCCTATAGGTCTCCCAAACCTCATCTCAATTCTACCCTAGTTTCCTTCAATTTTCATAGAAATTCTTCCTCTCTCCTTGAGCAAACCCAATCATCTTTCTCTCTCCTGGTGATTCACCTTAGGCACCCTAACACCTCATTCCAACCTTCATCCACCTTTTCCACCCACTCTCACACCCTCAAAAAAGAAAAAATTTCTCTCGGCGTCCTCTTGTAGGCCCACTGTAGTTTCCTTGTTTTCATCCTGTAGTTTTCCTGTGTCCTCCTGTAGTCTTTCCTGTAGGCTTTCTTTTGAAGGTTGAGTGTGAGAGAAGCCTCCAGAAGGCCACAAAAGACCCCCTAGCACCCATCCACACCATCCTACATCCTCCCAAGCTCCAAAACAACCTTCTAAGACCACCTGTTCACTGCCACACTCACACACAATCAATTAGATGCATGTTAAATTCACATAAAAACACATAATAATCCAAAAATACGCTTTTTGCTTATTTACTTCTAGAAATAGAATGGTTAGATGTTTTTTCGTTCATTGAGTAGGAAATGGAATTTCTTTCATGGTTTTAATAGTGTTTTTGGCAAAATTAGAATTAGCTTGTTAATTAGGGTTTATTAGGTTTTGCTTTACATTCCAGTCTTTCTCCTTTCTGCAGTTAGAATAACATTTGTAGAACATGTAAAACATGTACACAACACCACATGCACACAACACCACATGTACAATCATGAAAAAAACACCATATGTACATAGGACCACATGTACAACACGCAAAAAACACCATATGTACTTAGAACTACATATACAATATATACATAGCACCATATGTACACATCACCGCATATTCAACATGTGCACAACCTCATATGCACACAACACCACATATCCATCAAGTGCATAGTACAATATGTACATGGCACTACATATTCAACATGTACATAAAACAATTGTTGCGTAGTGGAGGTGCCTCGTAATCGTTTTTGGGCTGAGAGCATATAAGTCAGGATGAAAATATTTTAAAACTCGGAAAGAAGAAGAGCGTGAAATGTAAAAGGTCAATTCAAAGGGTTGTCCACCAAAAAAATAATATATAATAATAGGGAGTAAGTCGGCCTACCCATGGTTCATGGACCATGGGAATGTATAAATGGAGTGAGGCTCTAAGGGTAGAAGGCAGTTTTGTTGGAGTTTGAATGATCTTAGTGCTATGGGTATGTGAAGATTATATGCATCTGTAAATTCGAGTCGAGGGTATTTGTGGGTAGATAGAGGCTCTGTAGTTGTGTGCACAGAGGCTTGGTAGAGTTCGCAGTTGTGTGTACAGACTGTTACAGCTGAGTGTGTAGGGCAGATCTTGTTGTATTGATGAAGGAAGAGAATAAATATAAGTTGGTTCTAAAATTATGTGTCAAATCTGAATTGTTGTGGATCTGATTAATGAATGGTTGATATTTATATTTCTTTATTTATATGTTATGGGTTTATGCAAATCTGTGTCTCTTTTGAATGAGCGCATTGGTTATCTTGATTAAATGTTTTCTTAAAGACTGTAACAAGTAAATCTGATCTATAATAACTCATTAAGTAATAAGTATTAAGGAATAGCCATATCTCAGATCTGCGAAGAAGCAGGGTAGCGTGAGACTACAGAATGGAACACGAACCCTACAGACCACATCCAGACATGCTAAGGGTGTGGAAACCTAGTTCTAGCGCCCTCCCCTGCTACCTTGAGTGAGACTGTAGTTCGCACTCTGCGGGGTATTGCCAAAAGGGCCAATAGCTACAGGAATTGATTGGCTAAATACTTCTTCCGAACCTAGGTCAGGCCCATATAAGCCAACAAATGGTTCTGTTTTTTGGACTGGGATCTACCTAAGGGATGTCTGATGTCAGAATGCGGGAACTCTACAGAGAAAAAGTTTGAGGATTGAGGGGATCATGAGCAGTAGCAGTTCAGAGTACACTGACGTGTAAACCAGGAGTTAAAAATGATGAGTGCGGTCCAGTTACCAATATTCAAAGGAGCAGGAAGCAAAGATCCAGAACAATTTTGGTTTGTGGTGACGTTGATATGGGAAGCACATAGAGCTATGAACGATAACATGAGAAAGGCTACCTTAGTTAGCACGCTGCAGGACCGATCGCTAACATGGTACACAAAGTAATCAAGTGACCACCTGAATGCGGGGAAAAGATAGATCTAGACCAAATTGAAGAAAGAATTTAGACGGCCAAAGTTAGAAATGTAGTTGATAATAGGGTTCAAAGAGATCACAATGATGCATAGTGAAACCACGTGGGATCTATATCAAAGACTGAAAAGTACAATCCACGAGGTGAACATGACACTCTTGGATGTGCGGCACTGTGCTTGGTTTGTGGCATCATTGACACCACATCTAAGGATGGCTCTATCGCAACAAAAGATCTCAACCGAGGATGAAGCATTGGAGATAGTGATGAGGTTGCACAAAACTCCAATACAGGGCCCGGGGTTGGGAGTTCATTAAATCCAAGCGCAGATACAAAACTTGTGTTTAGAAATGAAGAAGTTAAAACAAGAACAAGTGCCTGGCCCAAAAGTCTGGGAGGAAGTGTGGTGTATAATGTGTAAAAGCCAGGGGCATGATAAATATCACTGCCTAATCTTTGCAAATTATGTGGCAACGGGGGGACCAACACAATTTCTACCAGAGGCATAGGTAGGGCGAAGCGTGAAAACCCTGCTCTGGTGCACAAACTGTCAGGTGGGAGGAAAGCATAGCATGAAAAACTGTCATCTACTACCAAAATTCAACCAAACCCTCTAGCAGCTATTTTGGAACTTTTGCAAATTAGTGGACCACGAGGAAAGAGACTATTATAGCTATCAATTATTAATGGACCAGTCACCTACCTACATAATCCAGATTGAAGTGGGAGGTCATGATCTAGGTGCAGCGATAACGCGTGGTGCGTTTTAGGGATGTGGATGAGGACGGGGCAGAATGGGGCAAGGACGGGGTTGTTGGAAGCTAATCTGTTACAACTACGGAGGACCAAGGCACTATGCGTAGGACTGTACTAACCCGACTAGAATATCATGCACTTACTGTGAGAAATTCAATCATGAGCTGATAGATTGCCCACACTGATAGCACAGATTCATGAAAAAATGGTAGCACAACCTACGATGACATAGAACATGCAGATGATGAGGTCTGAACCCCATGAAGAAGACCCCAACATGAACATAGTACTCATAAGAGGCATGGTCACAAGTGACGAAAAGGGGAAACTAATCAAGGAGGATGTTGGGGATTGCAAGGAGACATCTCTGGAAGCTAAAGAAAGCTTCACGAAAGTCTCTACCCCCGGTATAGGGATCAGCCTGAGCCAGAGAGGGATCCCTCGATGTTGACTACCCTTTTAGAAACATGCATGAAATTACTGTTTGACAATATTAAGGGCTTGCGAGAACTAATAAATAAGTATGGGGGGTGGAGTGAACCTTGAGTGGTCCAGAAATTAGGGAAACATGTGTCGCAAACTGGGTGGGAAATGTGATTAACAGCACAGGTTGGTGACTATGAGATGGATTAGGTCATTCTGGACTTAGGCTTAGATCCAAACGTACTACCTAAACATATGTGGGAGTAGATGGGCAAACCCACACTTCAATGGTCTCTTGCTCAATTGCAGATGGTGAACCAACTGAAAATCTTGCCCATCGGAAGATTGCAAGGAATTACAGTAGATATAGAAGGTGCGAGCACCCAGATATAATTTGAGGTAATATAAATTATGGATGAAAATAGCCCTTATCGTACGTTTTTGGGGATAGATTGGGCCACCAATATGAATGGGGTTATTAACTTAAAGAAGTGGAAAATGATATTTGAGAACAAGTCGCTCCGCATAATTATTCTGCTGGATCTGGCGGAAGGGCCACGTTACAGTGAATCCGTGCACATTGATGGAAACAATAATGAAATAGATTATATCTACAAAATTTCTGCACAAAATCCAGAATGGGTCAAGCCGATGGAGGGAAGGAAAATCTCATGGGGCCATGGCAAGTCTTGCACTGAGGATTCAGATGAAGAAGATGAGTGATGGCATAGCCGGTTGAACGAGGTAACCACATTACAATGTAATATGATGACTAAATCACTGTGTTGTGTTAGAGCTCAGGATCGCGAATTTCTGGCATATGATGGGCTGATAGTAGTAGATGAATTCTTGACCAAGTTTGAAAGTGCAGTACAAGAGCACCAACAGTTTGATGCATTGAGATGGTCATTACGCATGACACCTGTGCACTGGTGGGGAACACATGCAGAAACCTTCAAAAATTGCCGCAGCTACAGGCGTATGATGTAGATAAGGTTTGGGAGGTTGGAACTACACAAAACCAAGAAATATGATGGATAGGATGGTCCATGGATGCACATTACGAGATGGGTCCAAGCTTATGGAGAAGAGCCTCAACCAGAGTGGGTGCACATATTTTATGAGACCCTGGATGTCATTCCAAGAAACTGGTATACTGAAACAAAGCTCTAACATGGAACAAGTGAATGGGATATCTTACATGAAGGGTTCCTATCAGCATTCCTCTTTGAAGATCAATGGATGGATATGGTGGACGATGCATTGCTGATTCTGAAGGCCACTATTTTCAAAATACCACTAGAACCGAAATAAATCGTGCAGCTGGATTGGTCGCAATAGCTGAGCCAGGCTCTTGAATGCTATAATGTGCAAGTAGAAGATGATGAGGATGATCCTAGAAATATCAATATTCCACAAACAGAGGGGACTCACGAACTGCACGGACTATAAATTGAGGATTCAGGCATCATCGCACCATTAAATGACACAAGTAAACATTGAAACGGAGGAACAACCAAAGTATGCAATGCTTGGGGACTATTGGGATGATTCCATGATGGAATAGGTAATTTAATTGCTTCAATAATATCAAGATTTATTCCCCGCAAAAATCACGGAGCTAAAGGGGATCTTAGGTGACCTAGGAATGATGAAAATAAACCTGAAGTCAGATACAAAGTGCGTTAAGTAGTGGCCTTACCGGTTGAATTCAACATACAAAGAAAAGGTCCACGAAGAATTGGACAAGATGCTGGCAGCAGGGATCATTGAACCTGTATAGGAGTTTGATTAGGTAAGTCCTATGCAGGAAAGGGAATAGAAGGGTGAAATTCGCATTTGCATCGATCTAAGGAATCTCAATGATGCATGTGCTAATGACCCCTTTTCGACACCATTTACAGAAGAGGTACTGGAAAATGTCAGTGGAAAAGAAGCCTATTCTTTCGCAGATGGTTTCCTAGGGTACCACCAGATCAAGATCGCACTAGAGGACAAGAGTAAAACAATGTTCACCACCGAATACGATTGTTTTCAGTATATGGTGATGCCCTTTGGCCTCTAGAACGCGTCAGCGATATTATCACGTGTTGCAGTAGCTGCATTCAAGGAATTTATATACAAGTTCATAGAAGTATATCTTGACAATTGGATCATATTTGGGTTGGTGAAGAAGCATATCGTGAGTTTATGTTTAATGTTGGACACTTACCGATGACACCAGATTGTGCTAAACCTAAAGAAGTGTACTTTCCTCATCCGTTTCGGGAACCTGCTCAACCATTATGTTTTTAAGCAAGGTCTGATGGTGGATCCCAGGAAGATCATTGTCATACTCAATCTGCAAGCACCGCAAAGTGTCAAACAACTATTTGCCACACTAGGACACACTAGATATTATCGGAAATTCATAAAATGCTATGCACAAATCATGGGACAAATGGAATAGTTGCTCAAGAAGGATGCTACTTATTGCTGGAATGAGGAATGTGATAAAAGTCTGGAAACACTCAAGGAAAAGATGGCATTCGCTCCAATATTTGTCTTCCCGAAGTGTGACGTCGAATTTCATGTGCATGTCAACATGTCGTCCATTGCACTAGGTGCGGTACTCACTCAAAAAGGAGTGGAGGGAATTGATCACCCAATTGTGTTCTCCAGTCGACGATTATCAAAAGTTGACAAGAATTACTCCACTACTAAGTGAGAAGGCTTGGTGATGGTATACACGCTTCAAAAATACCGCCACTATCTACTCGGAGGACATTTCAAGATGTATATTGACCACTCTGCCTTATACCTAGTGAATAAGCCTATGTTGGGGGGCACATTTGTAGGTGGTTGCTCTTATTTCAAGAATATGACTTCGAAGTCGTCGTAACGTCGGGACATCTAGAAGCAGGCCTAGGTCACCTGTCCTGAATCGAGAACGATGAAGAGCCCACAAACTTAGAAGAAGGACTACTGATGCACAGTTATATGTCATGAATCTCGCAGATGTCCATTTTGAGGATTCAATCCATTTCTTGACCATAGGAACCTCGCCACAAGGCTATTATGTTCAACAGAAAAAATAAATGGTGATACGAGCAACAGGCTTCACTATTATTGCAGGGCACCTATACAAAATGGGAAACGATGAAATCTTAAGAAGATATGTGCCTAAATTCAAGCGCGGACACGTCTTGGCCAAAGCACATGGGGGGTAGTTGGATGACATTTTGCAGGTCACGCTACAGCATAGAAAATTCTTCACATAGGACTATGGTGGCCAACTCTACATCAAGACTCAAAACGATACTCTTGGGCCTGCGACATATGTCAACAGACTCGGAAACCATCACAGAGGGATGAAATGTTGCTCGGGCCACAGATGACAGTGCAACTATTTAAAAAGTTGGCAATTAACTTTGTGGGACCTATTGCACCTCAAGGGAAGACAGGCGTGTGCTATATTATTCCCGCGATTAAAATCACTTAATTGCTCCACACGCTCATTTCATATGAACTGAAACTCTTCTTAGATGCATCATCATTATCATTTGATGATATCATCTCTCATCTTCTCTAGGATTTCCTCACATAAAAAACCCTCTATGTGAGTTCTCAGCTTGAAACTTTCGTTGTTACTCTACCTACAATAGAGATTCTCCCCTCACTTGATCCAACAAATTGTCCTGTACTTGTTTTTGGATTTAGAGGATTAGGAACTCAAGTTGCTATATAATTAGGATACATGGGACAATGATATTTTTAATGATCTTTTGCCTTACATTTCAAACACCATACTTTTGAACATATGTCTAAATAAACATATTTTCCCTTCTTTAACCCTGGGATCTCCATGTGAAAACTTGTGAGGTATGATTGGATCTGCTAGACTTCTACATGTGTATACTTGACTAGAGATGCTTCTAACTTCATCATGATCTCTAAGGCTTCAACTTGTGCGTTGATCTTCTAATGTGATAATGGAAGTTTTAGATGTGAAAACAACACAATGGTGGACCATTCTTTATGTACTTTGTCAGTGATCTAGAAATTCTCTTGACTGATCAGACACTTGAGTCTTTGGTCTAATTCCCAAGCATTTTCGTTAAGCACTACTTGCTTGATTTCTTTCATATATGTACAACACTGCGACTATCACTTTGAATTTAATAATTTTGAATTCAATGTTATCTTTGTATCAGGCATTGTAATGGTGGGATTCTTCATGCTATAGTTTATGTACCAAGATAGTGCTCGATCGCGTAGCATTGCGATAAGTTCGAAATTATTCATATCATCATCAGTAATCTATTGTTATTTCCACAAAACTTCAACAACAAACCATAATTGTTTAGGACCTTTTGATCCCAAACCCCTGAACATAAGCATTTTCATTGTATTGGTCATATTAAATCATAGAGGTGGAGTTGGAGGTGGAGGTGGAGGGGGAGTGGATGGCTGAGGAATCCCAGATGTGCCCTAATTTCCTGACTCCAATGCTCTAATGGGTGTACTAGTGTTACTCTTTCCTTTGTCACTATCTGAATCACCTAATAGAGGACTGTAACCAGTTTCAGATCCAATTTTGTCCCACTTTGTGTAGTCTGAAGCTGGATTTTATTAAACATCAATTCGCTCACATACGCCCTTTTCACAAAATACCGTTTTAATCTAGAGATTTAATCACTTCAAGAACTTACATCACAGACCTTTGAAAAATCCCTGCTTAACTTCACTATAAAATACTAATATGTCAGTTGAGATTTCTATGATGAATCCTCCAAGAATGTTATCGATCCAGAAGTCTAGAGCTCTTGTGATCTCAATATCAGTCCCTTTAATATTCTTTACCAACTCTGGGTTCCAAACAAGATTCTTATTGTGCTTCTAGTGAGGCTCACTATCAACTATTTTCTCAAGCCACTCATAAAATTTTGCACAGAAAGAAAAAGAAAAGATCTCATGTTTTTCTATATAAATGTAACTTTGTAACCAAGACTTGGATTTCTATTTTCTTGTATTGCAAACCGTGCCCCTTTCGCTCAAATCAATTATGGATTTCCTTCTTAGTCAGATGTTAGATCCACGTCCCTTGGATATATCCTTGTCCCATTAATGGAACCATTTGTTGGCTTCGGGGGCTTAGACCCAAGTTTAAAGTTAGGTTGCACTAACCAACAAATCCCTATAATATTGGCCCTTTCGACAACAACTAGCACAAGATGAATCATAGTCTCACCATAGGTAATATGGGGGGATGCTAGAATGAGGCTTTTGCATATAGAGGGGTATGAAGTGTGGTTATAGGGTTGGTATAGGGCTCAATGTGACCTTCACGAACCATTAGCTTCATAAACACAATCGTAGAACAACTTCCTTAACTTACTCATAAGTTGTGTGTAACTAATTCTATATGTATTATTCATCATTAATAACAATATACACGTCTTCGCGATGGAATTATATCGAAAATATGCTACAACGAAGAGTATTCAAACATAAGTACAAAAACTTTAGAACAAACAACAAAACACAAATATGCTTCCAAATCTTCTTTTATTATTTCAATTCTTTGATAATATCAACTTTTCACCCTGTGCACTCAACTACAGTGGCCTTTGCACACAATTGTAGACTTACAAAGGTCTCCTCACACACAATAGCATGAGCCTTCCCCTTTGCTAGAATACAAAAGGTAGATGACTCAAGACACAAGTATCAAAACATAACATAATATATTCCTTAGACAAGCTAAGACATCACTTTATATACTTTTTCCTATTATAATACCATGGTCTGCCAACCATGGGTGGAGCTAAAAAAAAAACAAAACCTAAGGTGCTTTGACCTTCCTCAAACCCCTTGAATCCTAATGACGAACACACTTTACACTCCTGTCTTTAAAATGCAGAGGCTTTTACAAAAATTAGTTAAAATTGGACCTAGG
The DNA here is from genome assembly GCA_000404065.3 of Pinus taeda. Taxonomy (NCBI): domain Eukaryota; kingdom Viridiplantae; phylum Streptophyta; class Pinopsida; order Pinales; family Pinaceae; genus Pinus; species Pinus taeda. The sequence continues at coordinate 2,893 of APFE030693105.1, read as the reverse complement.
GGACCCCATCCCAACAGATGTTTCTTAGATTTTTCAACAAGTTATTGAAGTCTTCACCTAGTTCTATATTTAGCATTAAATTCGCAATCTTTAAGAGGTACATATCATCAAATTTTAGTCTATATAATTACTATTTTTTAGAAATGCTATGGTCTTGTTTGAGAATAACACTATTGAACAAGAACTTCTTTGTGCCCTAGATTTTGAAAGAAAAATTGATATTTTCTATCATTCCATACAATATCATAGCGCTCAACTACATCCCACATCAACCCTAGCCCCTCCATCCTCATCTGTACCATTTAGTGCATTTTACTCTCTCGGTCATCCTAGTTGTTTATCTTCGTATCATAGGACACACACCCATTCTACCATTGATCTTAGAGCTATCCAACACCAATACATTGCTAAAATCATTTTTGTTGATAAGTAGCCTAGTCCTACTCTAGACTTCCTTGACTCTCCTCCACAATGTACTATGCCAGAGGGCATTTCTCTAATCAACCTCACTTTTGCAGATACCTCGCTACTTTTGATGGCTAGGTATCCATCCCATCCCATTAATGACCTCCTCTTTTTGCATAATTGTTAGGTTAAATATCAATTGACTACCATCGTTCTCTATAATACAAGCCAAAAGAGCCTCATATTCCCATGAGTTCGTCAAATTATTGTAGCTACCCATTACCGTGCTTATCATCTAGATTGGATCCAAAAAGACTGTCATGATGTTCTTTCATGAGTGTTAGGTTGTTACTTTGACATTGCTTCTTTATGTGACATCAACCATTGTGATGTCTCTCTAGCTTGTTTCAACTTATTATTGGACATTCCCTAATAACATGAAATCGAAGCCTTGTATGGTGTTGGGTGTAATACCGAATTCACATGCCCTTTTTTTTATTCCTCTTATATTTGGGAATGATGCTCCCTTTCACACAGCTTAGACATTTTTTTGTCCTTATGCATTTTCCACCCTATTAAATATAAAAATAGTAAACAATCCTCTCCAATGTGCCCCACACTAGGGTATTGTTGTCTCACACTTACCCTGTAAGCCATGTCTCCATTTCCACCTCCATATATTTACCCCCTCAGAAACATACATAGTTGGTCTCTTCCCATGATGGATTCAACAATCATGACCGTGCATGGCTTCCTCGGTCTCCTCTCTCTTCAATTTATTTGATCCTTATTATTCCACCTATTCTAGTGGTGGCATCCATGTGTTCAACACATTACCAAAAATTAACAAAATACTTCCTAACACACCTCAACATCAATTATTCAACTAGACTTATTTCATTTTTTTTGTTTTAGTACACCCCTACATCCATTAGGGAGGCTAGAAAAATATTATGTCAAATCACGCAATAGGTGCGAACTTTGCCACATGTTTCAAAGGGATTGGATTTATTCAATGACACCATGATCATTGATTCCTAATCTTATTAGATATATAGCATAAACAAATAAATGCACCTCATTTGAGTTATGTGCAATTTTTTTTTTAAGTTTGACTTAGTCCAAATGGATATTTTTATAAATATTCTATAATCCACTTTCCTGAGGTATTCTCTACATACATCCTTGGCTAATATACATATGTACATTTAAAACCAATTTTAGATGAGTTGTCCATAGTCAAATTTCGTGTGCATCTTTTAAATTATAGATTACCGGAATGAAATTTTGACGACTATCGTAACTTAGATAATTCTTTAAAGGGTTCTAGTTCAATAGAAGAGCACCTGACTTATAAGTAGGAGATTGGTGGTCATCCTAACATGAGTTAATCAATGATATTATTGTTGTTTTTAATTAAATACATTTTATATTGATTTATTTCAATGGTGATATTTTTCTAGATTCATTATTTTAGTCTCTAAAGAGACAAAAGTGATATTGTATTGTCTTTAAATATAATTGTTTATTGTCTTTAGGGAGACAATAACTAGGATTAATGACGCAACGTCTCTACAAATTCAATACGTATTTAATCCCAATTATTTTCTTTAAAGAGACAAAAATGAAGAGGGATTTTTAAGACAATATTTGAAACAATTTTTAGGAGATAAAACAATGTGTATTGTATTATATATTGTCTTTAAGGGGGTGTCTCAAATTATTTTGTTAAAAAAATGTCTTTGCAAACACAATATATAATACAAGATTTTCTATGCGCCCAATTATTTGCATGTCTTGGAAATAGCTAGAAATCATGCATAATGTACACTTTTTATGAGATAATTTTGCATAATTCATGTTGAATTGTCTTATAATGTCTAGGTTAATGATGTTTTGACTAAAAACATTCTTTTTTATCATATTCCCTAATCATTAACCTATAAAACATCCAATAAACAAACAGAAACAAATATCTTTATTTTTAAAAAGATATTTATGTTATTTTAATTAATTTTTTTTGACTGTATACGTAGGTTCAGCATCCTGAAAAAACCTTATAGCACCTTTATTGTGCAAAATTACCCATTGAACTAGTGATTCCAATAAATTCCAGTAAGATTTTATAAAAATTAATCCAGAAAAATTCAGCTGAAAATATTTCCAAAAAATCTCAATAAAAGCAAATTATTCCAAATTATGAAGATTTATATCCATTTTATAATAAATATTTTTAATTAATAAATAGATTTTATTAAATGCTATGATTGAATACCATATTCTCATAAACTAAAATAAAATAAAAAAAATGTTTTTTTAAGGAAAAACAAATACAAATAAACGTATTTAATTAAATATGGTTTGTGCTGGCTTTGCTCAAACGATCCCACCCAAAGAATGAACGAATATTCGCTCGGTCGACACCCGATAACAAACCAAAATCCCAGTGAAAGAAATGCCAGCTTAAACCGTTAAATGCTTCAGTATA
>APFE030693096.1:7956-37883 GCA_000404065.3 Pinus taeda | reverse complement strand
AAGAGAAAAATATGATTATTGATACTCTGCAATTTCAACTGGCTGAAAGGGAAAAACATCATGAAAAGTTAGAATGTGAAATTATGGGACTTAGAAAAGAGATTGAGAAAACAAAAGCTCTTAATCTTAGATTTGTTAAAGGATCTGAAACTCCAGATGAGATTATCAATGTGCAGCGTTCTCCCCTAATCAAGACAGGTCTGGGATATAATGAAGAAACATCTTAAGCGCAGAAACCATCCACCTCCAAAAGTTATCTTGATGCAGCAAGGAGGAGTGAGCAAAGGCCCAATGGAGATCACCAGGTAAATCAGGGACAATTTCCCTCAAGAATGAACAAAGACTACTAGGTAAATCGGGGGCAATCCACCTTAAGGATGAACAGAAGCTACAATCAGCCACAGGTAAAATCTTCTCAATCTACCTCAAGAATGGATGACAGTAGAAACTACAATTGTTTGGTTGGTAGATTTGATATTCGCAGGAGTTTCTTCAATGGCTAATGCTTCTCTTGTCATAACTTTGGTCACAAAGTAGCTCAGTGTGTTGCCTATAAGACAATCATGACTAGAGAAGCTCAAAAACAAATAAGTATGACTGGGAAAAGAACCTACAATAACTTTTCTGCTCTTGAAAACAAAATTGAATGTTCTATTTATAACAACTTCGGTCATGAAGATTCTGAATGCAGGAGCAGGTTTCGGCAAACAACTCGGAAGGAACAAGCCTCAAGTGCCAAAACATGGAGAATGAAAGAACTACAAACATAAAGATGTGGTATAGCCTTATATGCGGAAGGGCAAGAAAATCAATGGTACATCGACAGTGGATGTTCAAAACATATGACGAGTGATAAGGAAAAACTTCAGTCGTATAGTGCCTTAGAAAAGGAGAAGAAGGTCTCATTTGGAAATGACACCCCTGCGCTCATAAAAGGTAAAGGTTCTATTCTGTTGAAAGAAAAGGTCAAAGCTGGAAATGTTATGTATGTTGATGGCTTAAACCATAATCTATTGAGTGTCAGTCAGATGTGCAATCAAGGAACTGAGGTAATATTTCGATCAAATGGATGTAGTGTTCGTGATCTTGATATAGGAGAAACAGTGATCAAAGGCATAAGAACTCCAAATAATTTATATATATTCAAAGAAGGACATCATCAATGTTATCTAAGCAAGAATGATGAACACTGGTTATGGCACCGGAGATTGGGGCACCTAAGCTTCTCACAAATAAGGAAAGCATGCAAATACCCAGCAGTTCGTGGTCTTCCAGACATCAAAATTCTAGACAATACAATATGCAAGTCATGTCAGTTTGGTAAGAAAACCAGAACTAACTTCCCTGAGAAGGAAGGATCAGCTAGCAGGCCACTTGAGCTTGTCCATACTGATGTATGTGGTCCGTCTTGGAAAAGGTCACCTCGGGGAGAATAATATTTTATATTATTCATTGAAGACTATTCAAGGATGGTCTGGATAGGACTTATGAAGCACAAAGATGAAGCCTTCGAAAAATTCAAATCCTTCAAAGCTTTGGTTGAAAACGAATCAGATCACAAAATTAAATGCCTTGGATCTGATAGAGGTAGGGAGTTTACCTCAAATGAATTTTTCGATTTTTGTGAAGAACATGGAATAAGAAGAGAATTCTTTACAGCCAGGACTCCTCCGCAAAATAGAGTAGTGGAAAGGATGAACAGAACGGTTCAACAATTGGCTCGTGCTATGCTTGATGAGTCTGGAACTCCCGCAACTTTCTGGGGTGAAGCCGCATTTGTTGCAGTTGTTATTCTCAACAAAACAAACATACGGGTGAACAGCACTCAAACCCCTCATGAGCTCTGGTATGGTGAGACTCCTTCGGTAAAATATTTCAAAATTTTTGGGAGTAAATGCTACATCAAAAATACTGATGAAAATCTTGGCAAGTTTGAACCCAGAGCAGATGAAGGCATTCTTTTCGGTTACTCTCCCCACAGCAAAGCATACAAGTGTTACAATAAAAGGCTTGGAAAAATTGATGAAAGTATTGATGTAGTGGTTGATGAAGATGAAAACACTCCTAGGCAGGTAAGATCTAAAGATTTCAAAGATGAAGAGGACTATCCATCTACATCAAATCAAATTCATGATGAAGAAGAAGAGACCAATGAGGCACCAGAAGAACAGATAAGGATAGAAGAAAAGACTCCATCCAGGTACGTTCAGAAGAATCATCCAGAATCTCAGATTTTGGGGCAGAAAGACGCTGATATACAAACAAGAAGAGCAATAGCTGAAGCTTCAAGCTATTTGGCATTACTCTCCTCCACTGAGCCACAAAATGTAAAAGAGGCATGCAAAGATGAATGTTGGGTCAAGGCAATGGATGATGAACTTGAGCAGATTGAAAAGAACAACGCTTGGGAGTTGGTTCCTATACCAAAAGATAAGGATGTCATAGGGACAAAATTGATATTCAAATACAAGTTGAATGAAAATGGGGAAGTTGTTAGAAATAATGCCAGACTTGTTTGTAAAGGGTATGCTCAACAAGAAGGAATAGACTTTGAAGAAACTTTTGCTCCCGTTGCTAGACTTGAGGCCATCATAATGTTTCTTGCTCTCTCTAGCTTTCAGAAATTCAAAGTATTTCAAATGGATGTGAAAATCTACCTTTCTAAATGGAGACTTAGAAGAAGCAGTATACGTTGAGCAACTAGATGAATTCGTTCTTGGAAATGATCCAAAACTTGTATGTGGACTTAAGAAGGCTCTCTATAGTCTTAAACAGGCTCCAAGGGCTTGGTACTATCGTCTGGACAAATACCTTCATCAACAAGGTTTTTCAAAAGGATCGGCAGATAGCAATCTTGATATAAAAATTGAAAATGACAGATTGCTAATACTTGTTGTGTATGTTGATGATATCATATTTGGTAGCAATGAAGAAGCTATGAGTCAAAATTTTGCCTTGGTGATGCAGAAACAATTCGAAATGTCCTTGATTGGAGATATGACATATTTTCTTGGTTTACAAATCCAAAAAAATGAAGGCGGTATCTTTTTATCTCAAACCAAGTACCTCAAGCAGATTTTGAAGAAATATGGCATGGAAGATGCAAAACCAGTATGTACCCCCATGGTGACAGGATGCAGCCTCAGCGCAAGTTATGACTCGGCAATAGTGCATCAACCAACCTATAGATCTATGATTGGTAGTCTTCTCTATCTAACAGGAACCTGACCAGACATCATGCATGCAGTGGGAATAGTTGGAAGATTTCATGCAAATCCAAAGGAAACTCATCTTCAGGCAGTAAAGAGAATTTTCAAGTATCCTCAAGGAACTCAAAACTATGGTCTATGGTATCCTAGAGATACAGATCTCACTCTTCATGCTTATACAGATGCAGATTGGGCTGGAAGCGTGGATGACAGAAAAAGCACTAGTGTTGGTGCATTCTTTATGGGTTCCAGATTAGTATCTTGGTTCAGCAAGAAACAGAGTTTGATTGCTTTATCTACAGCTGAAGCGGAATATGTGGTTGTTGCATCTTGTTGCACTCAACTTCTTTGGATGATGTAGACCTTGCAGGATTTTCAAATCACTTGTACTCCACCTATCTCCATCTTATGTGATAATACAAGTGAAATCAGCATTTCAAAGAACCTATTCATGCATTCAAAGACCAAGCACATACCAATCAAGTATCACTTTCTCAGGGAACAAGTGATTGAACAAAAGGTCAAGTTGGAGTATGTTCCTTCCAAGGAACAAGTTGCCGATATTCTCACCAAACCATTGCCCAGGGAGACCTTTGAATACCTCAGGCAAAAGCTGGGGGTAGTTGATGCATCATCTTGTTGTTGAATCTCATCTGTTGGTTGTACGCGAGGTTTATATGTGGGATACGTGTACGTTGGATGGTTTATGGATTGGTTGTAGATCAATGGCACCGGTTCAGGGGGAGCACATATAATGCATTGTTGGCATTATGGTAGCACAGAAGGAGATCGTGGATACTAATCTGATCATGGTTGCAATATGTCTCTATCTCTTTCATGGTCATGGTAGATTATGGTTCTTCTTGAAGAAATTTATGGAGAATTATGGATCTGGTCACGGGGAGCAGTATCAACAGAGCAAAGACTTAAGCATGTTCTCAAGGGGAGAATAACCCTTTGCCCTTGATGTCAAAGGGGGAGAATGACATTGAGGACCTTGAGGTTGCCATCAAGTCCAAAGGGGGAGATTGTTGGCATTATGTTTCTGGTTTGGCTCTATGGTACAGGTGTTGTACTTGATGGAAACTCTCTCATATGGCAGATCTCAGTTCAGGCACTCAAAATCATGGAAATTAAGATACCCGCAGGTAATCCTAGAAGAAGCTGCGGACCCGTAGGTACGCCGTCCAAGGGGTGCGGACATGCTCGCAGGTGCTCCGTTCAAAAGGTGCGGACCCCAGCTTCACTCTCCCCAATGCATAAAAGTGCATGCACGTGGGAATCTTCATGAATGGTTCATGGTATTAGTCCGACAGTTTTTGATCTTATGGTTTTGGTCCGTGGTATTGCATCTACAAATATTGATCCAAGGTATTGGGTTTAGGGTATTGTGTTATTGTGGTTTTGGACCATGGTATTGTGAAAGGCTTGCCTATAAAAAGGAAAGGAGATCTCTTGGCCACACACTAGTAAAATTTGAATATCTTAAATTTCGGGTGAATGATTTTAAAAAGCTAGATCTAAATCAAACTTAAGGGGAATCTATTGATGAGTCGTGATCTCTTGGGCGCAAGAGCAGATCTCTGGATCTGACTGACTGTGGCACATTGAAGGACTGAAAATTTGGCCCTAATCAGAAGTCTGCAGGAAATGTGAAGGCACAATGCAGGGGTACGCAACGCAGTAAAAGGCTCAGTGCGGGGGTACGCAGCCAAAGGTGCAGGGCGGGGTACGCAGAAAAGGAGAAGGCACAGTGCGGGGCGCACACAGCATAGAAAAAGGTGGAGTTCGAGGTATGCAGGAAAGCAGAAGGCACAGTGCGGATGTACGCTGTAAGCCAGAAAGTAAAGGTGCAGATCTGAAGAAAAGTACGCAGAGCAGAAGAACAACCAGAGCGGATCTGCGCAGTTCTGTCTCAGAAGAGCTGCGGATATACGCAGGCCCCTATTGGTGAAGTTGCAGTCTTACCTTGAAACATTTGTTGATTTTCTTTTATCTATTGCAGCAGAGTTCTGGGTTTAGATTTATGGTATTACTTTTCTGTTTACAGCATTCTGAAGAGTCGGGTGATTCATTGGTTCATGTACTTGATTATTTGATGTTCATGGATCCAGTTTGAAAATTAATGAAACGTGGTCCTTAAAGAAGTAAAAGAGCTAAGGGGGTTGTAGCTCCCTTCCAGAGAGAGTTGTAGCTCTCTGCAGGTTGCAACCTGCGTATTGGTAAAGGACTGCACTAGTACAAAATCATTGTAAAAGAAGTTTCTAATTGAAAGAAGATAGAGACATATTGCAGCAGGTGGTTTTCATCCACATTGGGTTTCCACCTTATATCTGGTGTTCTTTGGCGTGACTATCTGTTTTTTTTTGTTTCATGCTCATTATTGTATACAAGTTAATGATCTATAAATTAAGGAAGGCATATTGAAAAGAATTTGATAATACTGATTCAGCCCCCCTCTCAGTATTATTTCCAACATTCAAAAATAATGAGCATTTAACCCTTTCATATTTTTTTAAATCCAAAGTGACATCTTGTGGGAAATGAATTCAATTCCATTAAGATTGTTGATTTAAAAGAAAAATTATGAGACAAATGGATAAAACCTTTACCTTTATGCCATGTTTAACCTATAGGGTAGTTGGATGTGATTCTTGTTGTTGGAGAATTTGATCAACCTTAGCATTAGCAAAAGTGGCATTCTTCTACTATCTAATCCAATAGTGGAAAGGATACATGGGATATAGATCCTTCCACTTTGTACCTCCAAGAAAAGGAATTGATCATCATGTTCTCAATTTTTTTTTTTCTTGTGGATTCTCTCATAATCATACCCTAAGTTCTTAGTGATCCACTTTTGCCAATTTGATGAAGAAAAACACTACTATAAAATTTAATTTAAACTACAATGGTGTGCTATGATTTAAAAATTGTGCCCAATTAGGTGAGGGCACCAAGTATCAATTACATGCAGGATGACCATTTTTTTTTTATTGGTTAATCTTGACCTAGTCACAGAGTGGATAAGATAACCTTGATATAGTCATTAATGGATGTAATATCAATGATTTATGGCTCCGTGATAATGGGAAACACATGGTATTTTCCCATGCTATTAGATGTAGTAAAGCATACTAAAATGATTAGATACTTCATTGCACAATTACCCAAGCATGGTTAGCATGGACAAGGTCAATAAAGATATATATCTTGAGCATTGGTTTTCTTGGTTAAGAGTTTCCAAGTAAATATTGGCTTTATATGCTTGTTGGTACTTCTATGTGCACAAATTTTTTGTTTTATTTAATATATTTGTCTCCAAGAATTAATATATGGTATAAAAACATGGTTGATTTAGAACCTCTCATTACACTGGTCTGATGTTAAGAGCATGGAAGAGATGGAATGGAGAATGGTTCATGGGTATATGAACCACCATAAAATAACACATGAAAATGCATTACAAAGATTAATGTGGAGCATTGACAAAATAACATTAAGGATGGAATACTTGGTTAAAGTGTGTTTGATTCAGCTCACTATATTTGGAGCATGGGGATTCCACTCATTCAACCTATGTCATCGCCCCTATTTTCATATCATATTAAATAATATCTTTAATATTACTAAGTGTAGATAAAATATTCGAGAAGTATTTTTGTTTGATCCCTCTCCTAATACATCTATCGAATAAAAATAACCCCTATGTTTAATAGATACCCCCTATTTTTAATGAGTGCCCTTTTTTATACAATCGAATACTTATAAACATCCCCTCCGTGCATGCCCTCCACCAATACGAACAATATAGTGACTCTATTTTTTGCAATTTAGAAACCCATTTTATGAAAAAACATGGTATAATATTGGTCAAGAAGGTGAAGCCCCTATGATTTAGAGTGAGAGGGGCGTGGGTAAAGAAGTAGATAGATGCTCTTGCATCATTTTCTTAGGATTGGTGTAGAATTTTTTATGGAGTTTTATTTAATCACATGCAAATGAGCATATGGTTGTAAGACCTATTTAAGCATGCATACCCTTGGTTTCATTACTCATTGGCAAGGGATTGACATAGACCTAGGTGATATGGGGGGCATGTTGCATTCTCAAGAACTCTATAAATAAACATTGAGGCGGCATGGGGGGGGGGGGTGGTGTGTGTTGGGTGTGTGGGGAGGAGGAAGCACTCTATAAATAAACATTTAGGCGGCGTGGGGGGGGGGGGGTGTGTGTGGGGTGTGTGGGGTGGAGGGAAGCAAATATCCTAAGTCAATTTTAAAGAGAGGAATGTGGGATTAATATTTTCATTCATATAGTATATAAGATAAATTTGATAAAATAATTAATGGGTTTGTTGTTGGTGATTTATGTGCCCATGACATTAGATGTAGTACCACATATTTAAAGGATTGAGATACTAGGCTCTAATATACCTCAAGTAGCTTTGTGTTTGGATGGGTTGGATAATGTTAAGAAATATATATATCTTGGGTGATGGTTTTCCTAATTAGGTGTTTCTAGGGTAAATAATGGCTTTACATGCTCGTTGGTATTTCTATGTGTACGGATTATGTGTTGTATTTAATTTTTTTCTCTCCAAGATTAAAATTTTTCATATGTATACCTACTTAATATTTTAAATACAATTGTTCACTAGTATATTCTATTGGGTTCTTATCATGCCTTAGCTTTGAATGGATTTGACAACCTCATTATATAATCACTTCATTGGTATTTGTTTGACACAAATATAGAAAATTGCACCAACTAAGCGAAAAGAAGAAGACAAGACCTTTAGGAGGTTGACCTATGGTTTCTTTATGGGTTGACTTGACAATTATTGTAGGTAGTTGTGCCTTTTGTAATTGTATAGTTTGTGAATGGGCCACAATTAATTTTCTATGCTCCTTTATTCTATATGGTAACATTATTCATCTAAGTAAATGAAACTTCCTAGGGTGATGTCTATACATGTGTGTTCTAGACTCTTTATGAGTCAGAATTTATCGTTCCTCGATTTCTTTGTGTTTGCTAAGTAATGTAATATTAGCTAAGTGTTAAAGTGTTGTTTGAATGTTTTACAGCCCATGGATGGACATGTTCTCACTATTGAATGAACTTAAGGTGAAGTAATAGGTAGACCTTAGGTGAAGAGGAAAATTTTGACTATAATAGGCATAAACTAGCCAAGCCCTTGTTGTTGAGGCAAGGTGGGGCTGCATGACCTGAAGTGATGAAATAGACTTGGGTAAAATCAGTTTGTAAATAAAAATGAGAAAAAGTATAATTTTGTGATAGGTGGTATTAGGGCATTCTTCACCACAATGCAATGAACTTGAGGAAAATTATCAAGCTTTGGGGAAAGTTTCCAAGAATTTGAGTGAAGTTCCATTGGATGGGTCAAATGGAATGACAACTTCACATCATGCAGATAATGATGGTATATAGGCTCCTAAGACCCCAAAGATGAAGATTAGGCTTGCAAGCCTACGAAGGAATGTTTAGAATGTGACATCTTCTCTTTATAAGCATGGAGAAAATGTAAGATCCTTATAGGAAAAAAGGATTCACATGTGCTAGAGATTTAACCATGCCATAGAAGATTGTTATAAGACTACATTCATGATGATTGCAACCTTTAGTGTTGAATGTTGATGGATGATTGAATGTGGTGGAATATTTGTTGAAGTTTTTCATGGCATAAGTCAAAGACTAGAAAGATACCATTAACTTGTTGAAATGATTTTTTTCTAGTGGGCATAGTTTGTTGGTTCCTAGAGGATAAATATAAAGGAATCAAAACTATATGATGACACCCCCTATAAAGCTAAGTTGCTTGGTAACTTCTATTGGGATGTTGAGAATTACTTGGAATAGATGAATGGATGTTTAGATAAGGACAAGGTGAATGTTGCGACAATGTTCGTGAATCTTAACAAGTACCACACAACTTTGGTGGAGAACTAAGTGAAGGGCTTGGTAGTTGGGTGAAATATAGAGAATATTGACAATTAGTAAAAGATGAAAGTAGCATTGAAGTCCTTGTTTGGGCCAGGGAGATAGTATTGGATTATAAAACATTAATGGTCGGATCCTAAGAATACAAATGAAATTCAAGGATTCATCATAGAATTTCCATGCCTTATGTTAGAGACCAAGGAAACAATTGAAGAATATAGGTTGTTCCACATTATGAATGTATTGCAAGCTTGAGCGTAAAGATATTTGCGATAATAGAACATGTAGACCCTTGTATTGGCCATCACCACAACATATAAGATATTGTACTAAAACGAAGTGGAAAAATGAGGTCCAAGGATAGTTGAGGATGCTCCATGACAAAATTAGGTTGGCAAGAATAAGATGAAAGAAAAAGGGATGGAAAAGATATCTCAAAAGTTTGATGAGGACAAGGGAATTTTTTTTAAGGATGGAAATTTATTTTAAAATGTAGAAACCTTGGCAAATCTTACTCATTCCTAATATGTAAAGTATACAATATCTCGGAATATTTTTGTAGAAATATTCAAATTTATAAGGATTTATATAGTTTCCATAAAATTTAGGCAATTTTCAAGTTAGTATAATTTCATCCTATAGGCATTGGGTGAATCATTTTTAGAAAAAATGGAAATTGGAGAATTTGGTTTTTTTTTTTTTTTTGGGGGTGGGGGTGGGGAGGGAGGTAATCATGGAAAATTATCTCATAGGAAAAATTTAGCCCTAATTTTTTCCTTGGAAAGAAACTAAATTAATTCAAGGAGAACACCTATTTCTTGTTATATTTGTGCAAAATACCATTATGTAAAGCATTTCCCAATGCAATATAAGTTGTCCACTATGGAGCAAGTGGATAAACCCTCCATTTATGTTTTGCAAGTCTTGAGTATTCTGTTAGAAGAAAAATCTATAGTAAAACAAGAGCAAAACATCACAATACTTTGATATGTTTCAATAATGATGAGTGGAAGATTAGTTGATGCTATGGTTGATAGTGGGCTGACCCACAATTTCATGAAGGAAGATGTTGTAAGAGATCTTGGGTTGTAACATGAGTCATTGCAAACTTCTTTCGATGAAATGAACTCATAAGTGGAGAAGGTGCTTGGCATGGGAAGTTAGATTCACCTTGAAGTTTAAAGAATATTTTTATTTTCACTAATGTGCCTATGGATGAATTTGAGGTTGTTTGGGGTATGAATTTGTAAGGAATATGAAGGAAACACCTATACCTCACTTAGATTGTTTAAGAAGATCCATGTGTCATCCCTAAAGTAATGAAACAACATGAAGTTGTTGAAGAATGAATCTTTTGGGCATGGTTTCCACACCAATAAAGGTGTTGGGAAACCTTGCACTAGAGGACTTGGAGGTATTAGAATTGATGAACAATCTGTAGGTGGGAATTCAAGAAGAAGTCTTGTGCAACCTTAAGTGAAAAATAGTTTAGGGAGAGAATTGGAGCAAAAAATCACTAGGCTTGAAGACATAGTGGAATGCACAATGATAGCAATGAGTAGAGTAGGGGGTGATCGCATAGATAAAAAAATGTGTTCCAACTCTAAGTGGATAGACAAAGATAATGGAAGATTGGACAAAGGAAGTCATTAAAGTATTTGACTCGCATGCAGTAGACTTGACAACAAAACGAGATCATACGGTTGAGTAGTAATGACCTTGGTATGTGTGAACCTAGGAAGAGACTAAATGATAATTGGGAATGATTAAGAAAGATGGTTGGAAATATGACCTCAAAATCAAAAGATTGTTGGAAGAGGAAAATGGAAGAAATGGTTTTAATGTGCTTGTTTTGATGTATTTGACACACAAGTATGGTCGTCTTCCATAAACTTAAGTGACCTAGTGGATACTATATAAGTTATTGGTATAGTTGTTGGGGTTGGCCTTGAAGTCACTTTATTTTGTCTTGTCATTAACCCCTAGTAAGGAGACTCACTACCCAAAGACTATGTAGTGGACCTAGTGGATATGTAAGAAGGTTCCTAGGAAAATTGTGGTTATGAATGACTTAAATGTTTGAGGAAAGGATGGGTATATTTTTGTTTATTGAAAAGAGTTGTATAGAATGACTGAAAATGTAGAAGGAAATATTGTTTTGGTATTGAGAAGTGCACGCTCATGGATTATATGTAATTATTTGATTAGATACCTAAATAGTTTAAGAATTGAGAGGATATAGTATACAAAAAGCATGAAACAGTTGATTGAAGTACTGATACAATAATAAGTTTGGTTGGTGCAACACTTAAAATTTTTAGTGATCTTATTTGTGGAAGTTGAAATGTGGTTGTAGAAATATACAACAACAAAAGCAAAAACATATAAGAGGCATTGTCGATAGAAGTTGGCCAAAGGTAGTTTGTTCAAAGGAAGAATTCAATAGTGGGCAATTGTATAATGATTATGGTATTAGAAAAATGGAGATGTAGAAGAAGCCAATTGTGGATGGATGTAGAGGTCTTGGTAGTAGACTTGGAGGATAGTAGTATGATAAGGATGACAAAAAATTCTAATGGGGGAGGATGTAAGGCCTTAACCTTGAATGTATTATATCACTATAATACTAGTGTATTCTCCTTATTGGTATTGTTATTGTAGCCCCCTATTGTTATTGTTGTACCCATGTATCCCCCATGTTGTTATTGTTGTGCCCTTACATTATTATTTTTATGTAGGCTTTGATTATATTGTGACCCATTAGAATCCTATAATATACCAAGGAGGTCTTATCATTTGAATCATCCAAGAATTGTTGATTTATGTAATGTAAAGGAGGTTCCCCTGTGGAAGAGGACACTTTTTAAGTCATTGATCTATATTTTTGTGAACTAGTTGCATAACATAATGGCTTCAAGGACCTCCATCACATGATCACCTCGGTGGTCACTCATTGACATGTATGGATATGAAAGAAGGTTAACAGATATAAGAGTTAGTTTTTGGGTGCCCTTGCATGATGGTAATATATACCACAGACATGTCAAATGTACCACAAACATGTCAAGTATCCCCAATATATAGACTATGTGCACTAGAGACCTTGGAAATCTGTATTAGTTGGATGCAATAAGAAAATATTGGAAGAGAACTTGGTGGGGGAAGGTAAGTGGGAGTTATAGTAGATGACCCCTTTCAATTTGCAAGTACAATAAATGATAGACAAAATTGGCATAGAAAACATAGTAGGCTTTATATACTTGAGTACTTGAGCTACATGCAAACATAATAAGTTGGGTATTCAATCCTTAGGGCTGCCAAGGACAACATAAATGCATTCAAGCACAAACATCCATGGAGAAAAATCATGGGACACACCTTTTAGGCGAACATTCACTTGGAACACATCTATGAGCTCATATCCATTAGATCTATTTGTTGGACACACCTTTGGTAGTCACACTTGAGTGCATTTGTTGGGTACATGACATTTTGGGAGTAGCACCAATGGAAATTATAGTGTCGACAACATGAAATTTTGGGAGTAGCACCAATGGAAACTAGAGTGTCGACACACAAGTCATGAAGGGGTCATAGGCACCATCAAGCATAATTGAATTTAATGATGTGAGCACTTGGATCCATCTTAGATTGAAGGGGCTTGCAAGTGCAACACAAATCTTGTATAAATAGTGAACGCCTTAAAGGTAGAAAATGATCATTTAAGATTCACTACATTATTCTCACAAGTGTAGGATCCTTACACTTTGTGCTAAGTTCAAGGGTTGGTATAGTATGGTGAATTACATCAACTAAGTGAAAAGAAGAAGAAGACAAGCCATGTACAAACTTGTAGTTACTTTAGGGTTTGGATTTACAACTCTTATAGGTAGTTGTACCTTTTGTAATTCTATTATATAAATGAGTGGTAGGGAATTGGCCATGCTCCTCTATTGTACATTGTAATTCTTCATTTAAATAAAGATAAAGAACCTTGGGTGCCACTTATACATGTGCATCTTGGACTCTCAAGTGTTGGATGTTACCATTCCTTAATTTATTTTGTGTTGGCTAAGTATTGAAATATTGGCTGTGTGAAAGTATTGCTAATTGTTTTAAATAATCTAGTTGGTTGTATACCCACTAATTAGGGTATTTTTTTAGAGGAAATTTTTTATGAATTGATTATTTTTTTGGTTTTTTCAAAAAATACATTTTGTGCTTTGATTTATTTCACTTAAAAAATTCACTAATGTTTTACAAAAAATTTATTTTCTATATTGATAATGAGTGCAAAAATAGTACATGAGTGCTTGTGATACTGTACTTTTCTATCTAAATTGTGATACTATATTTTTCTATCTAATTTTTTCTTTTAAAAAAATAATGATAACTATGAAAATGTTGAAGGGCATCTAAAAAAGAAAACCTCAGAAAATAAAAATAATTTCATTTTGTATTTGGATTTAAATATACAGTGTGGATTCGAATATGGGTAAAGTGGAAATTTAAGTGAATGTGAATGATTCATCATTGCTGAATTTTCCTTCACAACATTCATGAGTAAGTGGCAGTGCAATGCACAAATAATAAAAAACACCATATACTTTATTAAGAATCAAATCACTTCCAAACATGAGCATTACAAACAATTAGGTGGCTATTGATTTAGAGGAGAGAATTCTCTCATATCTTTTCTAGAGAAACTCACTCCTAGATATTGGAGGAAGTTGAGAGTTATCCTCTCAATTTTAAGATTCTATCATAACTTCCCTATCTCCTAATTAATTCAAAAATTACTCATTAATTCTAAAAATTCTTAAATCTTTTAATTAAATAATTACATAAAAATTAAACATGAAATATGAAATGTCACTACATCGACCATTCAAGTCAAAAAGCCACTGATGTGTAAAGTGCACATTGTCAAATCAAATGAAATTGCAAGATTATTAATATTGATTTTTCCTTAACAAACATTCAATCTCTTCCATGAGAAAAAGGATTGACAGAGAAATAAATCCAAGTCACTACTATTTTCGCCTACTTTTTATTTGTTTTGTAGGCTGTATACCAGAACATTTAACAACGTGAAAAAAATATTTTTAAAATTGATAATTACATGTGCACCGAATGCATTGTGAAATTTGTCTCTCTATATTCTGATCTAAGTCAAAGTTTATAGTGAAATGTTCGTTTTCATGATTTATATATTGTCTACCAGAGCATTCAACAACGTGATTAAAATAATTTTAAAGTTGATAATTACAAGTGCATGTAATGCATATGTCCGTATCAAGTCAAAGCTTAATGTGAAATGTTTGTAGTGGCATGCGGATTATAGTGTTTTTTCTGGTCTGATTAGACTTCTGTGTTCAACCTCTGGATGTTTCCAATTGTATTTTGTTCCAACTTTTCATTGAAAGGAACACACAGATAAATCACAGATTTGATGGGATTACTGGACATCTTCTAAACTGGACATCTTCTATTTTACTTGAAAGATTTTGTAGATCCTGTCAAAATTTATCATTTCAATTTCAATGCAGTGAGAGAACTTCAAAGTAATACGGAATATTGTGTATTTATACCGATGAGCGACTGTATGAACATTCATGAAAATGCAATATTGTGTAATTGATTACTGGATGGTTGGCAATATACTTTCATAGTTTTTTAAAGATCTTCAATCAATGTGGGTTTCCTTTTGTTTAATAGTTGGTCTAAATTGTCAATCTGGATGGTTTAATTTTTATGTATCCAGTATAGATTTATTTTAAATATTGATTTAATATGATTTCAGGGATATTATTTTTTCACTTGCAATTTTTTTCTTATGAATGTATATTAATTTAAATGCTTTATATATATATATATATATTAGATTTTTTTTTAAATTTCTATTTCCTTTGACATATCAAAATTTCAACTTTGATGGGGACCCACACCATTACACATCATAGTGAACTGTAGAATAAGCCTCTAGGCTCAATCAGAGATAGAATTTCAAAATACATTAAACTGTAAATTTGATAATTTACATGGCTTAAGTTTATGGTTTAGATTTAAGTTGGTTGGTATGCTAAATATTTGACAGCACTGTTAATTTGGCCCTCATGTTGTAGCCTTGGCAATGATATGATGAACAATGGCTTTTGGCCCACTTAAAGCAAGATAGAAAATGTAAGAAATCTCTCTTTAAATACCCATGATGCCATGTTGAGCATAAACTTATTCCTAGAACTCTAGTTTTAGGGAAAGGTCTTTCAGTGGACTTTTATTTATTAAGGTTCGAAGTCTCTTTACATATGAATGAATATGTGTATGTTTAGGGATATATAAACCATCAAAATTTCTTTATTATCATATTTTTAATCTAGACCACATTAACCCTTAATATGGTTAATTTTTTTAGTTGATTCCTTCTAACTACTACTAATTTGGAACTTTGACCATACAAAGTGAAACCTTCTAAATCCAATCATACTAAGGAAATTCAACCTTACATAAATAAGAATATGGGGGTGGGCTTTGATCTACTTATATTTCCATAGGCCACAAGTCCATTAATATATAATCTCTCTATGTACAACCATATGTCAAATGAAACCTTTGAAATCCAATCAAGCTAATGTGATTCAACTTTAAATATAGAAGGATATGAAAACTTTACATAAATAAGGGTATGAGATTGAGATTTGATCAGCTTATATGAAATAGGTGCAACCACGTGTTGGATTAATACCTCAAGATTCCTATGGCTTCTATGCTAAGCTGTCCTCACAAGAATTAAACCTTGCTCAATCGTGAAAAAGCTTCTTGACTCCTTTAGAATTTTCATAGGAAAGACATGGAGGTGGAATTTGATCCACTTATGTGCCCATAAGTCATGAAACCATTGCTATAGTTTCTTTAGTCACAACTACAAATTTGACCACTACCTCAAAGTGTGGCCATGTGTTTCACGTTAAGAGGCCTTCATGAGAACTAAAACTTTTCCAATGGTGAAAAAGTCCTAGCTTTTCACTATTGGATCCAACACTTTTAGGTAGGTTTGGCTATATCTTATGATGGGAGTGAAATTGTATTTTAATGCTTTTATTAGATATTATTTTAAATAAGCATTTGGGTATTTTAATTGGTAAATTATTTTCCCTTTATTCCTTTGAGTGTGGAGTTTTATTGGAGGAAAGAGGAGAGGAAGGGAATAAATGGATTTTTCTTTGAATAATTTCATATATGAGCTTGCAAAATGTCTTAAGGGGAGTCCTTGTTGATGGAGGAATAAATGAAAAACACAATATAAAAGATAAATATTGTTATGAATAGTCTTTTAGAATAGTAGGAAGGTCCAAAATGTATTACTATATAACTTGCCATTTATTTTGGCACTTATAAAATGACAAATTTGGAGCTATTCATTTGCAAAGATGATTTTAAGGGAAGGTCTCACTTTGGTGACTTGGGGTCCAAAAATTTCTAAAGCCCATTTGGTGTCATAATTGGCCATTATTGTGTGGTCAAAGCTTTGATTACAAAGTTGTAGCCTCTTTATGATGTTCTACATGTTCAAATCTTTCCAATGACACAAATGTTGCCTCAATTGAAGATCATATGCAAACGTTCTACCTCGTGCAAGTTTACTTATCATGTTCATGACAATGATACTAAGTATATGTCACATCAACTCACGTTACCGACATATGTTGAGCTAGTCCTCTATGTAATTTCAAGAAGACTTTAGAGAGTTCAAAACCATAACCCTATTTAGGAGTTGAGACATGCAAAAACCCTAACCTTAACCCTCTATAACCATTAGCCATGTTAAATACTAAGTTGCTAAATTAGGAAATGGTTTCATCTCACCATATTTTTTATTGTTCCATGTTTGACTAGAGCATGTAGGAGTGGATGTTGAAGGATAATAATAGTTGTAGAAGATCCCATAACAACCATTCAAGTGACAATGTCCATGGCAACTCCATATTGAGTGCACTTTCTTTACATTTACATGTCATAACTAAGAAGAAAAGAGAAATGCATAAGCATCATCTTCTAATTAGGACTTTCCAAGGTACTTTTTTAGTTTGTTATGTGTATGGTGTATTATTTGCATAGTTCGTTTGATCTTAGTTTTATCTATTTTAGTGTTTTGCATTCTAAGCTAGTAATATTAAATTTGAAATCTAAAGAAAAACAATGCATAGTGAGATATTGAAGAATATTGTAATATTTGTTGTGATGAATTGTTCCAAGAAGATGTTATTGGTATTGGAGTAGCTTTCTTTGGGGTTTTTGTGGGAAGTTGTAGGATCTAGGAAGTGGCATAAGGAAGAATTATTAAAATGATAGCTAGGATAAATGATTATGGCAACAATCCATGGGATGAGTTGGAGGAGAGATTTTAAAGATACAAGCACAAAGCATTAACATCTCTTAAAACAAGAAATCCTCGTGGCAATGCTAGAGAACTAGTTTATACCTTTTAGGAGTTTGGTAACAGTAACTTAGAAGTTAGATCAAATGAAAATTTGAAGATTGAAAAACTAGAAAACGAATTCAAAAAATATCCAAAGAATGAGAGACCAAATTCTAGTGCCATCACTTCTTCACAATCTCTATTTAAAATGGAAGTATAATTGTACATCAAAACCTATTGAGGTGAGTTTAAAATTTTTAATTTGAAGTAATGGCTGCAACAGTAAGAAGATTATTTAGTTTTCATACATAGGAAAATAGAAAAAATATTTTATCTGACCAATTGAAGTTGGTGGGGAAGTCAAACTGAGATGCTCACATTGGAGGTTGATTCCCTAGTAACTAAGTGAAAGTTGTTTAAAACCTTCATTGTGTTCCAAATATACTTTATTGGATATGAAGAGGACTAGCGGATCCATTTGTATTACTTATAACATAAGGAAGAGTAGAGTGTGTAAGACTACACCAAAAGGTTTAGAAGAATATCCATTATATTAATTACATCTCCCAAGAACCTAGATGTACTCCTCAATTATCTTGGAGGTATACATAATCATTTGAGGAAGAAATTGATGCTTTTCAAACTGAGGATATTGATGTGACCTATGTGTAAGCATAATATGTAGGAGTATGGGTAATAATAAGGGAAAAATAAGTGGTTCTTAAGAAATATCACTAAGATTCTTCCAAGGGAGGAAAGAAGAAGTGGAAAGAAAATGATAATAGGAAAATATTTTTTGGACATTAATGCAAGGACCCAAAAAAACTTTGCTACCATTGTCACATATTGACCATCACACCAAAGATAGCTAAATTTGAATATCATCTAGGCATTAACGATATTTGGTTTATTGAAGATATGCGATTAGTGAAGGGGAATTCAAGATAAGTATTATGAATATGGATTCCATCCTAAACGTGGTTAACTCCCACTAATGTCATTGATGTTGGGATATTTGTCATTTTTGTTGTGGATGCACACCACAACATGCCATAAATAACATATATTAAGAGTTTCTAGTGAAGAAAACAATCAATAGAAAGATTTTGAAGAGATAAAACAAAAGACTAGTCAAGAAACAATTCTTGCATTGCCTAATATGTGGAATTCTATCAAAGTGGAGATGAATGAAAATGGATATGCTATGGATTTTGTCCTTATATAGGGAGATAAGATGATATGCTATCATTCTAAAATTTTCCATGGAGGAGTATTGAACTAGCATACATATGAAAAAGAACTCTATGCTTTGGTGTAGTATTTAGATAAATGGAAACACTAATTAAGGGGCAAGGATACCATCATCCACACTAATCACCATCCACTATAGTAGTTATAGGATTATAGTAAGCCTTAACAAACCAAACACTAAAAGTGGACGAGATTCTTACATCAATTTCATATAATCATCAAATAATAAGGGTGGCACTAATAAGATGTCAAACATGCATTTAAGGCCACCCACATCGAAGGTCATAATTTTGGGCACTCTTCTATAGATGGATCCTTTCACCCATGACGCATAGAAAGAGTCATATACACAACATGTGAAATTTAAAGATATTTTTTGGTATCTATATGGCCAAGTTTGTGTAGAAGAAGGCGATATATTAGATCACACATTCAAACATAAGAAAGTGGGTAGAATTCAATTTAGATTCAATGGTTATCTCCAAGAAGTTAGATGGTTGTATAGTTGTTGTTGGGCTGGAAAATAATTATTCTAGGCTATATACATTTTCTCATTTGTTCCTGAATACAATTTTGTTAGGATTCTAACACATGCAAATGAAGAAATTGGAGAAAGAAGTGCCAAAATGGAAGAAATCCCATTTCATGCATTATATGACAAACCTATTGTAGCATTTTGTTTTGCAATTCCTATTGTTGATCTCAGAGATTGTTCTTCGTTCTCTTCTAAAAAGATAATATTTTATATTTTGAATTAGATGTTCATGATGATATTATATATCCATATCATAAAACACTACAGTCCCAATAAAATTTATAGGTAGTCTATGATCTAGTGGGTAATCCCATCAATACACAAAGAACTAGATTTCAATTTGTGGGTTCTCCACAAGCACTCACTACTATAGGTCCATTACTTCCCATGCTTTGTTATATGATGCTCATTTCTAAATCTTAGTAATAGGCATAGGTAGAAGGAAATTGTTATTGGGAAGATAATATGAATGAGGAATACATTACCTCATCAAGAACCACACTTGATATTTAGATCCTCTTCCCCCAAATTGTAAACTTGTTCGATGCAAGTGGATATATAGGACAAAGATGATAGTATAAGGACTTCATGCCCTTTGATTGATACACATACATTTCATCTGAGGACAGATCCATGAGGGGGTTATAGACATATTCCTAAATACCTTGATGAAGCAACGATTTCAAACATTGCAAGATCTCTTGGACAAGGAAAAATCTACATAATAGATAAAATTGTTACCATCATCTTTCATTAGCATTATATTTTGAGGGATTGTTTTTCTTCCCATTGGTATTTCCCTCTTTACCTCATGTTTATCATAGTTGTTTTACATAGTTATTTTTGATGAAAATATTGTTGTCATTGAAGTGAAGTATAGGGGATGAATATAAATGTCTAAGATATAGACAGTAAGATGAATATTGTTGCAAATATTGTTTGGATACATAATTGTTTTGAAACACAATCTAGAGACCCTATTTTGAAGGAATTTTGTTGTAAATACCTAGATAAAATGGCAGCATATAATATATGGTTGAATATAGTATTCCATGAAATTTCGAAGGATATATGGAAATCCATCTAACTCTATAGAAATGAGGACATATAAAATAATCTGTCAGGTCGACCTAGCCAAAAAGTACATTTTGGCCCAACCATTTTTACAAGTCATCCGCATAAGTGAACATATAAACGTTATAAATAAATGATATATGAATGCATTTTAAGACCATCCAACCAAGAATAGATCAAAATTTTTCAAGAGAAGCTAGGGAATACTCTTAAGGTTCTAAAGGTGGAGCAAAAACGTGGTTTGTGGAGTGAATGGGTCATCTGAGAATTTTCACTCTAACATTTCTTCTAGGATGTTTCAAAATGTGAAATTTTTAGGATATAGAGGTGAGATATTTATACATATTTGATAAAAATATGAAGCATTATTTTTTATTTTTATTTTTAGAGATATTCTCTATGGAATTTAAGATTCTTGAATGCTCCTGAGATCCACTTCAAACATGTCAGTTTGTCATTTTTGCTATAACTTATTTTCTAAAATGTTTCAAAATGTGAAACATTGAGGAGAAAAAAAGAAATATCTCAGGTACCTATGGAAAATTTTGTATACTTTGGTTCACTATAATTTTAGAAATATGCCTAGTGGAAGTTAGGGTTTGAATAATTATGAAATTAGCTTCAAACAAGTCAATTTGGCATTTTCACTATAAATTATTTTCTTAGATGTTTCAAACTATGAAATATGAAGGATAATATAGGAGAGATATATAATAATATTTGGTAAAAGTTTTAGAGCATGGTTCACTATAATTTTAGAGATGCCTTGTGGGAGTCAGGGTTTTTGAATAGTCCCGAAATCAACTTCAAATGGGTCTCTTTTGCATTTTATCTATAATTTGTTTTTAAATATATTTTAGGCTATGAAATATTGAGAAAATAGAGGTGAGATATCTAGGTACATGTGGTAAAAAAACTATAATTTGGTTTGCTATAATTTTGGAGATATGTCTTATGAAAGTTAATGTTTTTGAATGCTCTTGAAATTAGTTTTCAACATGGAAACTTGGAATTTTAGCTATAACTTATTTTATAGGAATTTTTTTAATGTAAAACTGTTTTTAGAGATCAAATAGACATATAGAAGTGCCTCAATGGAACATTTTTAGAATCAAATTTGCAAAATTTGATATGTGTCATGCTATACAAGTTCATTCTTGGGAAGAGACCAATTTTTTTTTTTTTTGGGAGAAGCAGGCTTGTAGGTGGAAGCAACAAAAAAACCTGCTGAATGCATAATTAGGTAATAGAATTGGTGAAGGAAGAAGTAGGAAGTAGACTTAGTGAAGTGGATTGATGCCTACAAATATTTGTTGTAGTGGGGCTTGGTGTCTCTAGTGGGTTGGCACCTATGAATATTTGTAGTCGTGGGAATTAGTGTGCCTAGTAGGTTGGTGCCTATGAATATATGAAACACTGGGGATTGGTGCCTCCATTAGTTTGGCACATACAAGAAACTATAAAAAGTAGTTTTGTGCCTTTTTTTCTTTTCTTTTCTGAAAAAGATTCCACTTAAATCTTGTGTTCCACGTTCATATCTATGTAGCTAATAGATCTCATATGTGATTGTTTTCTTATGGTTCATGAATGTTTAAATAAGTAAAAAATGTCTTATACTGATTCACCCTCTCTCTTAGTTGTGTGCTCAACCATTGGTATTAGAGTAAGTTCCTTTAAAAATTATGTAACTGTTGGAAGATACATGGTTAGTCAATAAGGTTTCTCTACAAAAAGAGCCCCATTGTTTCATTGTACAATAATATGTATTCTAGACTCTAACTATGCAAGGTTATCTAATGGTTCTTGGATTTTATATTTACTAATCATTCGTGATTGGTTATACAACCCCTAAAAACTCCTCTAGTAGATATGAATGGGAAGAAGGCTAGTAGAAATAATGCAAATCCATGAATGCTACCTGTCTAGTTTATTAGAATAAAAAATTATGAAGGTGATGCATTGTGAATCAACAAAAGGAATTTGGCACAAACTTGGAAATATCTATGAAGGTGATGAAAACATGAATAAGGAAAAGCTCCAAACTCATAGAAGATAGTTCAAGAGTTTGAAAATGAAAGACAAAGAAAATTTTACAACCCATTTCCTTTGTGTGGATGAAATTATCAACATCATCAGATGACTTGTTGATAAGGTTGAAGGAACAATGACTATAAAATAGGTACTAATGTCCCTACCCTTAAGATTTGATTCCAATGTCTCTTCCATTGAAGACATCAAGTATCCAGAGAAATTTACAATGGATGAGATGCATGGGATTCCCACCACATATGAAATGAGGAAGGAAGAAGAAAATGGAACATATAAGGAAACACATTTCAAATAATAAAACAAATCCAAAATAACATAAATATTGTCATTGTTTCAACCATGAATCAAATAGAAAAGAAGCACAATACATGAGAAATATAGAAAGAGGATCTTACAAACACAAAGATAAGCTAACCTTCAAAGGTTCTAATTATGGTAGAGTAGGACATTTTGCTAGTAAATGTTCATATGAGAAAAGGGAAGACAATGATGATGAATAAGAAAATAACAATAAAAGAAAACATTATAGACACCAAAGAGGAAAATATACAAAGAAGAAGAGTTTTTACTCTAGAGAGGACAATAACTCGTTTGAAGAAAGTGATGGATATGATTCTAATATTAACAAAGAAGAATTCCTCTCCATAGCCATGGATACAAAGTATATTGATAGAGAAAATGAAGTCAATTAGAAATAAAATTTAGATTCATTTGATGAGAAAGTGAATCTTGAAGTAGAACTCATTAGTTCCTTAGAAGAAATAGATAGGATCAAGGGAAAGAATAAAAAGAAGGAGTAATTGCAAAAATAGTAAAAGAAGAAACATGTTCTTCATGAAATAGAAAAAAATTAACTATCCTGAAGACTCAACTAAAAGAGGAGAAAATGATTAAAGAAGTGAAAAAAAAGTGGAAAGAAAAGGAAGAATTGTGAGAAGCTAGAAGTTGAAATCATTTCCTTAGGAAATGAACTAGAGAAAATAACTGATTAATTGAATAGAAGCTTGACATTTGGAAAGAGTTCTGAAACATTAGATAATGTTCTTAGTTTCCAAATGTCACCATTATCAAGATAATCATTGGATATGACAAGAAACAAAATACCCCTAAGGGAGATGTAAGCATTAAGCTCATAAAACCATCATGAAAGTAACATGAAAAAACTCGTAAAAAATATGCTAATATTATCAAAGACTCAATAAACAATGAAAGAAATAGTAGGAAAGGAAATGATGATGAAGACAAACCTGATTATTCTCGCAAGAAAAACAAGAATGAGTTTAGAAGGGTTGTTCTACCAAGAAGGCCTTGCATAACCTTATACCAAAATATATTCCTTGGCTATTATTTTTTTGCAATAATTTTGGTCATAAAGCAATATATTCTAGAGATTATGCAAGAAGTGATCCCGTGGGAGATATAAATACAAGATATTATAAGACATCAAAGAATTACTAAGAAAACAAAAAGGTTATCATGGGTTTTTTTGATAGAAACTACACTTTATTTTCTCCCCTACTTGATTATAATATTGAATGTTATAAGTGAAGTAACTATGGGAACACAACACATGACTATATAAGCAACATAATAAAATATCCTCAATAAAAAAAGGAAGAAGATGTTCTTACCAAGCACATAAAGGTGTGGAAAAGAAAATGAGAAGAATAAAACAAGGAATAATGTGGACTTCCACTGTATACTTAAAACAAAGGAAGCCAATGGAAAATTGATAGTGGATGTTCAAAACACATGACAGGGGATTAGAAACAATTTCTCACCCTAAAGGAAGAAAAAGGAGGGAACGCTTCTAATAGTTCCTCGTTTTGACTATGTTTTGATGAATTAACACTTGCTTTTCCCCTAATATACAACCATTTCCCCTATTTTCTCTTAGTTGTCATGAGTTTTGCTAAGGTATACAATTTCCATGTATTCTCATATTTTCCTTTTTTATGATTGGAATTAAAATGTATTTTCAAGTTTAATTAGACAATTATATATATATATTTTATCTACATGATTGGTTATGACTTAATGATTCATGATTTCCCTTAAATTCCTTAAAGATGCATGTTTCTTTTAGGACTATATGCCTTCTACCTTTGGGTTGAAGGATACAACTCCAAATTTTGATAATGGGCTTCAATTAGGGATTCTTGTGAGGAATGGAAGGGCTTCATTCAATTAAGGTTGTTCATAAAACAATGGAATTGTTTCACCCCAATCGATATCTCATACAACATGTGAAAAAATCCATCACAAATTGAAGATCAAGTGAAAACAAGTTACAGGAATATCAACAATTTTTTAGACAATGACATGCTTATCGCTTCATCCTGCATACATAAATGTTCATTTATTCTTTAGTTAAACAATGGTGTTCTCAAACCTCCACACTACATACATGAATTGAGGATCAATTATGTTTTTGTGTGACCCTAAAAACTACGTGAGAAAAGTTGATATAAAATCATAGCCTATGATATTGAAGAAAACAAAAAGAATTAGTGATGTCGTTGGATTGGAATTATTTAAGGGAGAAATTTCAATTACAATAGAAAGCTACTTTAATGCCAACAAATCTGCCTAAGACTTTCCCACATGGTAAGGGTTGTAGTCAAAGTATAAAATAAGCCAATCCTAATGTGTTCATACCTGAACAAGAAAGTATAGAGAGGGAGTATGAACCATGCCTTTATGTCATGAGAAAGTTCTTAGTTGGTGTAGCCATATTGGGGGAAACCATTGAAGATCTTTTCTCCTATCCACGCCCTTGAATACTTACACACAAGAAACAAGTGGCAAAATCCTATGCCCTACAATATATGTTAGTATTAGCATATATCCACATGCATCATCAACATGTAAACATAGAAATCAATATGAGAGAATGAAGTATTGGGGGGAAGCATGTTATGCTTGTATTATATTGAAGGTAATGTGTACATTTCCATGTTCCTGTGGTCCTCCTCTCACCAACACCTTACTGTTAACTCTGACAATAATGGATTAATTATTGGTAGGATACTTGTAGGTTTTAAATATGGAAACAATTTGGCATATTCCATTTTTTTCCCTTTGTTAATATATGGAGAGATTTCTTTTCTAAATATTCTCAGGGGGTGATCACATTAAATCTAGACATATTTTTGACTATGCTTGGTCCTTTGGCCCTTATCCTCTTTGTTATCAACTTTGATCTAGTTTAACCTTATCCATGAAAATTATCACTCTATTTCTCTATTATAGTGTAATTGGGGCATTATTAGCTCTCTGTTGCTCGAAGCCAAACTACACAAAGCATTGTTTGGCCTAGTGTTGTTTAGATATGACTGCATGATAGAGTTGAAGGAACTTGTAGGATTTTGGATATTTCTAAATATCAATTTATACATCTTGAATTTCAAGATGGTATTCCCTTATAGTAAACCCAAGGGCGTGAATTTTGGAGCTATAATAGTTTCCCCCTAATGTATAAGGTCAGAAGCTCATGGCTGAAATATATTACAATAAAACTAGTGAGTGAGGCAAAGGAGAGACCAAAGGTAGAAGACCTACATGGGTGATGAAAATTATAGTCAGATACATATAAAGTACATCCCCAGGGTAGGTATACCCATATATAGTATTTGAGAGAACAAAGAATGGATTCCCACACAACCTATTGTATAGTCATGTCATCAAGGACTATTCTTGATACAATGTAGCTCTTTGGAAAAGTAGTTATTATTAGGGCTAGACAATAATGTGAGTTCCTCTATTGATGACCCTCAAAGTACATAATACATGCTCTAGTACACCTTAGGGGATGTAACATGCATGGGTGAGGTAGCTCCATGCTCAAGATATTCAACTTATCCTAATGGTACGATATCAAGCATGTATGAATCCTGTCTGATTTCCAGGCATTGAGGGATTGGATTAATAGATGTGAGGGAGACCTCCAATAATAACAATAGTTCCTAAGGTACCTAGCATAATATATGGAGTGTAAATGAATGAGAAAAATTCAAGAACTTCATAGAATCAGTGAATGTGGGTCAATGAGGAAAACCTTTGATCAACTGTGAGGAAACGTACCACTGAAGACAACAATTTGTAATGTAGTAGATTGTTTCTAAATCTACATCCTAGATAAGGAGTTGATGTTGATGGGAGGAGATATATTGAAGGAGGGTGTTTATGTATCCCCCATCATTCGTCATGAAAATGACACTAAGATTAGGTCTCTGATGATAGTAGCAAAATAACTAATGCACAACTAACAAATGGATGGCTGACAAAAAATATATAATGATAAATGTAGAGGTACAAATTTAGCTAGGAATTCATTTGAAGATATAATAACATGACATAAATGTGAACTCGACAACGTAGATTAAATATTATAAACAAACATATTGACAATACATGAGGGATCACTACAACCCTGTAATGCCCTCCTCCCACATTTACCTAAGCTAATAAGTCCACCGAGGTAAACATGTGATGTAGAGTTACTATGATATGATTCACCTCCCCATGTATAGTTAAGGAAGTAGAATTGAAAAGCTAAGACCAATCTTATCTTTCTCAGAAGCTACATAACCTTCAAGAGCCAACTAACCCCTCTGAGTGTCCAACCCCTGAGACAACTTCATGTTATGCTGAACTAGACCCCCAATCACTCCCATGACAAGCCTTCCATGCAATTGAGACCCTCCAGTCTCTCCAACATCAAGGAATCCATGCAACTGCAACCTTTTTTAGGTAGTTCTGTGCCAACAACCCTGAATTCTGAGCCACCTTTTCAGGGCTAGGACTTAAGCCTCTACCCAAAACATCATGAAACTTCCAAAAATGGTAAATGACAATGCAATAAGGATACTAATGCAAGCACTTGAACAATGAATTGACCTAACCCCTACTATCCATGACAGGAATTCTGTCAAACATATCATAAATGTGTAATGTATAGGTCATAAATACACATCTGAACATAGGGATCTCATACTCATATGAGAATATTCAGGAAGGACTAATGCCTCCTCATAATATTTGTAATATCATATATTAGGTCCTTCATTCATTAACATTTCATATTCAAATCAAAACATGATGATAGCCATAACTCAAGTCTTTCATAAAACATGCTTATAGCTAGCAAATAACTTGAGGATTATCAATGATGAAACCACCATTAAAGCCACATAATGAAAAGCACATTTACTCATGAAATACCAAAGGAAAAGGAGTTTATATTAACATATGTAGATCCAACCAAGTCATGGACTTCCATGTACCACCCGAACATAGATTGGGTTGAACCAAATCTCTCTTTCAGTCAATCACCCCCATGCCATATTCGAAGCATGAATGTGGGATCTCATGGAATAAACCAAGAAAACCAAACAAGGGCTTCTAGAGGCCAAACCACCTCAAACCTCAACCAGTGATTCCACCTCATAGTCGAACATCACTAACCATCACCAGATTAGTCTCCACCCAAGTTGTCCAGGGCTCTAGAATGTTTGTTCCAATCAAGGCTTTTAGGAATAGTAATTTAACCCATAGCTATTGCCGAGCTCTAGAGCATTTGTCCAACCAAGGATTCCAAGACTAGCAGATCAACCCACCAAGGAATCTAGAGTGTTTGTCCAACCAATGATTCTAGGAATATTGACTCAAACTAAGGTTTTACAGGGATTCCAGAGTGTTTTTCCAACCAAGTCTCCAGGAACTAATAACTCAAACCACAACCATAAGGAACATGAGCACAAATTAGAAAACAAAAGGTAGAAACCCAAACATATGGCTATAAAGGAAATGGAAAGGCAAGGTAAACTCACTATCAATCCAGGCAATCCTCCATGCCAATGACAAATCACTACCAAACAACCTACCAAACAACCACATGCATATTCAATGCATGCCCAAAATATCGAGGAAACAATACATGAAACTAGATACCTGCAAATAAAACCCATTGTAGTTGTTGATCCCACTGTCCCCTTGCACTTTCTTGCTTTTCCTTTTCCTTCTTGCTCCAAATCCCAATTATGCCATAATACTTCAAGAGTGCTTGAATAAAACTCTAAGTGTGCAAGAGTATGAGAAAGAGAATATAGTAGAGAGGTCCAAGCTAAAACTGACAAAAGTTGTTAATTGATCCTTAGAAGCCTTTTATCATTGAGGCCTCTATTTTCTTCGTTTTCCTTATTTTTTCTTCAATTTCCTCCTCACATACAACCTGTGACATTTCTCCTTCCTTTTCTCATATTTTCCATTATTTTTGTATATAAATGCCACTTTTCGTTTGCCATTTCCTTTAACAATTTCCATATCCATTAATTAACCACCAATGATCCCCATCACTATGTTTTTTTCCAACATTTATCTTGGAATATGTTTCCCATGACCTTGATTATTATTTTCCTTTATTAAATTTATTACACAAATTTTTGACCAGGGCTATTATAGAACCCTCCCCATTGGGGAACACTATCCTCAGTGTTCAATGACACATACAACCAACAAGACCACTAAAAACAAAAACTATTTCTCATGGAGCTTATAATTTAGATTGTTGCATTATTTACAATTGAACAACCTATTGAAAATAAAACCAACATGAAAAACATAGCAACATGACAACCATACCACTTATTGGAGATTTATAACACATCTCATGGTGGTATTTACATCCATATACATATATACATATATAAATAGACCAATTTTTTTTTGCCTTAAACGACACACAATGAAGGATACATAGCCCGCGTTTGATCAACCATCTCCCATGTAGCTTTATCGGGCCCAAAGTGCTTCCACTGCACTTTAACTTGCTTGATTGCTTGATTTCAGAGCATGAGCATCTTTCTCTACAAAATTCACTGATGTTCTGGATGGAATTCTACTTCTAGCTCCACTTGCAATACATACCACTTAATCACATGATCAAGATCTTTAACATAGTTCTGAAGTAATGACACATGGAAAACATCATGGAATTCCACTACTGAATGAAGTGCAAGTTGGTAGGCTATTGGTCCAATCCTCCCAAGAGTCTTGAAAGGTCCACAATACTGAGGTGCCAACTTGGCACATGATCCAATCCTCAAGGAGTTCTTCTTGGGCTTGATGTGCAAGTACACATGTTCCCCAACCTGAAACTCCTTAAACATCCTATTTTGATCTGCATAACTCTTCTTTCTCTCTTGTGGTGCCTTTGGGTTCTTCTTAATAACATGCATTTCTTGTTCCATGTTACGAAACCAGCTCACAAAAAGATAGAAAATATAGATCAACGCCTTAGAATTCAGCCTCTTCGAGGGGGCAACCTCCCTTACATTACACAAATGAACAACTCTTGGATGATACAAATGACTAAACCTCCCTTCTATATATAGGAGTCTAAGGGGTCACAATATAATCAAGCTGACATAAC